>QKQZ01014854.1:0-21862 GCA_003595255.1 Solenopsis fugax
AAATTATTTGGATTTTTTCCATCTTTTTATTTAATTACCTCGAAATTTTTATTGCCGTCCAGAAAGTTCGTTAACCATGCCGGTTTAGCAGTGTTGGTTACCCAACCTTTCCCTCTTTCCGTCACACTCATAGCTGTGCACCAATCACATTACTTGATACAAATTTGATTTGAGTTAACACGCACGAAGTGTACGTTCAGTTGATCGGAACGAAGGTAAAGTTGAAGGAAAGCAAAACGAGTTGACCGAAGATTAAACTGCGTTCAAAATTAAACGAAGTTCACATGAACTCTGAGTTGAACTACATTGGAGGNAATTAAAGATAAATAATTTTATAATAAAATATTGTTGTAACTTTTTTTAAATAAAATCAATTTTTATATTTACTTTTGTGGTGGCCCATATTAGCATCCCTATTCCTCTTCGACCCATTATACAATTTTGTCACATTTTTATAAATCACGTCTTAAGTAATAAATATTTCATTTGAGTTTAGAATCTATTAAACAATATTGTTATGAATATAATTGTTACGTTTTATTATAAAATATTCATTATTGACGACGTTGAATAAAATGTAAATTGGGATCCATAATACTACCTTCTTCTCTATGTAATATTCTATCCTTTCCACTAATATGAGAAGACAATCCTTGCCATTGCGTAATAGTTTTCAGGAAAAAATTATTTAAAATGTTACATGTAATGAATGTACAATATGTTAATTTTATAGAATGTCAAAGTTGAAAGAAGAAATTTTTATAATACTTAAGGAAAATCCTATATATAGGTAGTGAAATTTTTCCTTTAACTTTGACATTCTATTCTTATTAGATGACCTAAATAATTGCTTAAACTCCAGCAAAATGTTTACAAAAAATGTCAAATTATTTCTTGTATGATATCCGTTATATCAATAACAGAATTGATTAAAATAAATAAATAATTAGTACAATTAATTATATGATAAGTTTAATTATTCCAGAATCATCTCTTTCTCTAAATAAAGATGTTTATTTCGAAAGATATTTATTTCAAAATGTTCTTGTTTTTTTCTACATGCTGCTAAACTTGATTAATTTTTCTCGTTGATTCTTTAATTGACAGTTCCTATCAGAATATTTTTCAACGCGCTTTCAATAAGGAAATAAAAGATGAAAAATGGCTTTTCGCGTTATCGCGTAGTAGAGGAATCTGTCGATAGACACCAACCGGTTGGTTTTGCTTATTCGTAGGAATATCATTTACGTGGTATTGATGGCCGTGTCGAAGGGCTCGAATTTCAGAGATCAATTTTGTTTTTGAACAAAAACACCAAAACATCCCCTTTGATTCCGAACACTGCACGATCATCCAGGTTTTTCCTTCTAAAGTAAAAGTCTTGATGGACATTCGTGAAACGTAATATTAATTCCTAAATTCGAATATCTCTGAAAACAAGCTTTTATATTGTCCAATTGTAATTAAAATGAGAAGCACAAAGACGTGATGCAATTTCATCAAAGAACTTGTGAACAACCTCACATATTTCTGCGCGCGATTTTTCCCTTTCGTTCCTCCCGCGCGTACTTGTTAAATAATTTATTTAATTTTGAAAGTGTGTACACATACATACACTTCTTTGCAGATTATTAAGTGTACTAAGCTTTAACTACAAAATTTAATTTCCTGTACTATTTTTCTCCGTTCTACTTTTTCAGCAGAAGAGAGTAATGTGTTATACTCGTAAGTTGTGTGTATGATTTAGAAAGACATTTCAGGATTGATTTATTTAGATAAGACTTAGGATATTTTTAAGTCTAAAATGTATAAAGAAAAGACTGCTCTCTTTTTAGAAAAGACTGTTAATTTAATCAAATTAATTAAATGTTAAAAATAATTGATGAAATACCGTTAATAGAACTTCGATAGAGTGGAAGTTCTTTAGTCTTTTGATCGACGCTTCCTCATTTGCAAATTTCTTGGTGTGTAAACGTAAGTTCGAGTAGTTTAATTAATGTTTAGCAAATGGACAAGGAAGTAAATACTTTTGCTGTATGCTGGTCACAGCCAAAACTATCTTAGATTTGATTAGAGTTGAAGGCAAAGTCACTGAGAGATTCTCGGCAAATCCACACACGAAAACTTTATAATTCCATTTAGCCGTCGATCATTTACCACACTTTAGCAGATAGAAGACTCCAAAATGATACTGACGGATCAGACACGCGTAAGTAACATAACAGTGTCTCTCATTTTTATGACTTTCCTATAAGCTGCTTTCGACGCAGATAGTCGCTTTCTACATTATACGCGCGAGTGGAAATCAATATCTCTCTATTACAATCTTAAAAGAACGTAGAAAAATGCGAGCGGGAGGACATTTATCAAGGAAAGATCGAAGGGAAATTAGTGCCAAGGAAATGAAGTATCGTCACGATGAGAAACGAACATTAAATGTTTAATTAAAAATATTGGTAAGTAACATCACTGAATATTTTAAGCATTATCTTTTTTAATAGATGTCGATTACATTTCAAGTATTATTTTTCAACATGTTTTGCGTTGATCAGTGGTGATAAACGCTGGACTTTTCGTTCAAACCGGGAGATATTTTGATTATAAAGAGAAACAAATAATCATTATCTTTTTTTAGTATCATACATAAATGCATAATTATGATGTATAGTGTAATATTAATACCATGTTGGTACATTAGGCCTCCTTCTCTGTAATAACATATTTTATAAATTATTTGGCCATTGTGCAATACATTTTATTTCACAAATATAACCACGACGCGTGAATCATAGATAACTCATGTCGTGATGGATAAATCACAAAATTAAAAATGGGTCTACACGGAATGTGTTAATGAGTAGCATAGAAATAATAACGCAAATAATAGAATATATCTACGATATTCTACACTTGTTACATGATTTGTTGCGTATTTTAATTAAAAGTTCTTAAATTAATAAAATAATAACTTTTATAAATTATTAAACTGATATTAATTACGTATAATGTTAATTATACGTAAAAGTTTAAATAAATTATTAAATTATTTTAAATTAAAAAATAAAAGTGTTTTATTTGTTTTGATTTCGATCAAAAGTTGTCATTCTTAATCATCTCATGCTTTTTTAAATTCATTAATTATATTCCTAAGTATTCAAAAGTAAGAGAAACATCTTTTTAATTTAAGTTTGGTTATATGTATTTTATTAATCTACTTACAGTTAAAGATTTATTACGAAAATTATTTCTGCAAGTTATTTTGTCCTACAGATTATTTCGACTACATCATAATTAAGTTTTAAATTTTACGACTCGATTTTATATTTTAATTAAAAAACGTCGATGGTAGGTACATGATAGAAAATATTAACGCAGTAAAAGTTATTACATCAAGTCTCAGATCCAAATTTAATGCATAATATTGTGCGCAAACTACGTCAATAAATTTCAGAAGCATCATTTTATTCTCGCTGCATTTGTCTACCTACTACCCTACTACCCTATCTTTCCGCCATTGAGGTTGGTTTATCGATCGACAGGTTTAAGAGGCCTTTTACCTTTGGATGTGTGAATTGTTGTGAGTATATCGTGATTGTCTTTGAGTTCACTTTCTTTGTTTCCTATTTTCTGTTTACTTCACATAATGAAAGAATGTGTTCTTACGAAATTTCATAGAAATTCATAAAATTAGTGATTATTTATAAGCGCAAAGTTACAAAAGTTTAAATCGTCCACTCTCTCTCATTTCCGTGTTACATTGGCCTGATTTTTTTTAAATTAACAAGGTAAAGATCTTAGATTTAAATATTTAAACTATTCAACTTTTTTTTTTAAGTTTTAATGCTCTCGTTTGGCTTTTTTCGTTCCTAAACATCTATATTGAGTATCGTACCAAAATTATATTGAAAATAATGGATTACAGAACTATTACCGATACACGATAATTTTCAACGAATCGTACATTGCCATGCTAAAGACATGATATTCTAGGCCTAATTACCGTCTGAAACGAAGTGAAATAGAGATATTTGACTTCATCGCGAAGCGACTCGAATGCATTAAAAGAAGCAAGGATATTTCATGAAAGTAGAGAAGCTTGAGATAAGCTTCTTAAGTAAATTGAAGGATTAACGCATCGCTCTGGAATGATAACGAAGATGTTAAAAAATTAATTATCTCGAAACTAGTCCTCTTTGATAAATTATAGGTAATCTTTTAAGAATTTTTGTCATCTATTACCTACGAAACGTGCTTATACACAAAGAAATGACTTAGTAATATCAGCTAAATATCAGTATCTAGTTCAAACTTTTCTGTACTAAAAGTTGGTTATTAAAGGTGAAATGTATTTGCTGCGAAATATAATTTATTAGCTGAAATTAAAAGCGTATGTTTTACGAGTAGCTAAAAAAGTGGCAATTAATCCTTAATATCTTGCGTATGTGAAACCGAGTATTCGATTTGCAAATATAGCGATTCGCAATCGGCACCGCCGACAAATGGACATTTTACGATATATGAGATTATTTTACTGCGTAAACATGATTCAACAGAATTAAACTTGGTAAAGATTTCGAAATCATTATAGGTATAAGGAAATGTAATTATATCATGTTTCAAGCGATGGAAACTATTTCGTTTGTTTGAAGTTTAATTTGAATGCTTTAATTATAATGTATATGTATGTAAGTATAAATGTATATGTATATGTGTGTGTGTACATATGTATATACATATTGTATATACATATATATATTAGGGTGGTCCAAAAAACCGTCTATTTTTTTTTCTTCATGTGCTTCACCGGAAATCGAAAGTATATGTTGCAAAAGTAACCTTTGATTTTTTTATAGATTTTTAAAAAATGTGTATTTTTTATAAAAACTTTTATAAAATATATTTTTTATAAAAATATATTTTATGTAAAAATATTTTTCTTTAACGAAAAATTGTCACGAAAATTAAATCTGGTGTTAGTATGAGGGCCAGGCTTAAGAAAATTCGCATTTTTTTAAGCATTTTGTAACTGCAGCGCTATCTATCAATAAATGTTAAAATTTCTGTATATCATAATATAATCTCCATTGAACAAGGAAACCGATACCACATACGATTTTCGATTGCGACTGGTAAAAATAGGTTTTTTAAGCCTTTAAATGTCCATTTTCGTGAAAATTCGAGTTTTGAAGTATTAAATAAATGACTTACTGTCAGTATTTTTGGCTACAAAAATTCAAGCTTATTTATTTGATTCCTGGCAACAATATCTCAATGATCAACTCAACAGGATATGCCTCAATATGATTTAAAAATATTAAAATGGCATGTTACGTCGATTTTCGTGTTTAAACGACTACAGCGACCTCTAAAACATTTTTTAAAAATCTATAAAAAATCAAGGGTTACTTTTGCAACATATATTTTCGATTTCCGGTGAAGCATATGAAGAAAAAAATAGTCGGTTTTTTTGGACCACCCTAATATATATATTATGTATGCAAATTTAGTTCTATCAAATTATTTTCATGCAGCAAAATAATTTCATATATCGTAAAATGCGTATTGAAACCTAATTAATGTACTTTTTGTAATAAACAAGTAAATTTTGGTTCTTATCTTATATATTATAGACTACGAGTCATTATTTCTAACGACAAACTGTTACTAAATAATCTAGTAATAGTTATCAAATTAGTGATAAAGCTTCTTCATACAATTTGACAATAATTACAAAATTATTAATTTGATTAATATTATTAAATAATTTCGTTACAAGTACTAATTTGTTTAGATGTAATAACCAAACGCTAGTTTTGCTTCTATAAATATTTTGTAATTATTACCAAACGGTTGGTTATTAGTATTGTGTTTAGTAATATTTACGAAATATTGTATTAATTTGCTTAAAATATATTTAATAGATATTACCAGGCCTTTTTCTCAGTACATATATACGAGATTTAGAGTTTAAACTTCGATTCTGATAGGTCTAATTAGAGGAGTCAAGATACTCTCAGTGATTTACCATTTTACCTTCCGAGAGGTAGCGATTGAATAAATTCAGTTGTTTCTGATCGGTCGGATTTGAACCTGAGTTTTCAGCACAGAGAATAAACGCGCAACTCTGCGCCACAATCGCTGAATGCACATTGGTCGCTTAAATCACACCTAATCAATATTTTATATTTTTATTTAATATAAACAGCATTTAATGACAGAATATGAAATAAATGAGAATGATTAATATAGACAAAAATTTCGCTGGTTATAATTATAATATCCTGTTTTATGCTAACAACGCTTTGGAATGATTTTATGCTAAAAATACTTTAAAAAAATCAGGTACAACTATTAATTTTTTATCTCATTTCGTCATTTAGAAGCATTTATCATTTGTGTTTTTGTAATATCTACAACCGCTATTAATTCAATTTGTAAGTTGCATACGACAAAGTTATTGTTATTAACATATTATTATGATTATTTGTATATTTATAATTATAATAAAAAGTATATATAAAACGACGTTTTTATTAATAAAATTTATTAAGTTGCTAAATCATATCACTACAAATTTTATTATGATAAATAATATTAAATAATTATTTTGTTAAAAATGATTTTTATGTAAAATTGATAAGCAAAACTTATACGAATAAAAATATGTCAAAATTGCAAAAATAAATTCCAGCTAGTTTTATTTCGATATCTATACGTTTCATTAATGTTATTTATTAATTATTAAATATTTTAATCTTTTTCTTCAATTAATTATTAAGAAAATAGGTATTTGTTAATAATTTCTCACATTTTTAATTATTTTAATTCATTAATTCGATACCTTAAAAGATACGATTTAAGAAATCCACAAATACCCACCCTTTCTTTATACTTGTATCAGATATAATAATTAAATATTTATAATAAAATAATTGAAATAGAAAAGATAGTTTTTTAAATAAAACAATACAATATAATAAAGCATTTATAATAAATACAAGAAAATAATTTGTAAATCAATTTGTATCGATTAACCTTAACAGATTTAAATATTGCACTGTTGTATCACTACGATCGTACCACAATGATGTAGTATCTCTTATATCGTGACAGGTAAATCCGTGAGACGTTCCTCATCGCACTCGGTATTATTCGCACGTTAATGGAGCTAGTTCGCCAATCGAAACCCTTGCGCACAATCGAGCCACTTCAACTCCTGAACATTATATAGCGTACAACACATTGTGTGTGTGTGTGTGTGTGTGTGTGTGTGTGTGTGTGTGTGTGTGCGTGCGCGCGCGCGCGCGCGCGGGAGGGCACGTGTGTATGTGTGTGTGTTTGTTCGTGTGTGTGGAGTTTTGTGTGTGTGTGTCTGCTTCACAATGATAACGAGAACACGATACAATGAGTATTCAGAAGTGAGAGACTACGAATAACATGGATAATTCGGTGCGATGAGTGTTACCACTGTATCACCTCGCCTCGATTCTTCCAACACTTGTTGCTGTGAATGCAAATATCTGGTTAATAATAGTTAAAAAATCCATACCTCAAAGCACATGAGGCATGTATTGACGCACATAAAGCAATCGAGAAGAAAATTTAAGCAGTCTAGCTATTTTTGACGCCCGCGGCGAGAAGATCCAAAAAATCGAAGTTAAAACGAAGACATTCTTGCTCATTTGTTAAAATTCTTCATGCAATATTCATACTTTTATATTCCAGAATTTATGTTATATATAATAAAATAATAAAATAAATGTAAATTAAGACTAACATAATAAGGTAGCTTTCGTAGCATCCCCAAGCTCCGTCAATGAATGACGGATGGTCTCCGGTAATCGAGTCTCTCGATCTTCGTCGTATACATGAAGGATGATGCAGAAAGAAATCCGAGGTTATATTTTAGGCGGCAAACTTTTGGGGACAAACTTTTTCGCAACAATGACAGCTTTATGAAAAAAAGGAGCATAAGAAAACTCACTCTCTGTTCTCTGAAACGAAACTGATTGATGAATAATTCTTTATACCTTATAAACTAAGAATGACATTTTCTTCAACTCATTGAAACATACATTCCTCCTTATGTACGAATTTTTTGAAACCTGGTATACAGGGGTTTTTGAGATCGCAGATTGTAATTGTGAAGAAATTAACTTGCGTACAGTGTTGTCACAAGAATATGAAAAAGAAAAAGAAATCAATAAAATATGATCTTTTGTATTTATAGTCCAAATATTTATATAGTCCAAAGTTTTAATCATTTTGAAGGAAAATGTTCCTTGTAGTTCATTTTACTCAATATTAAAATTTGTCTGAGCTTCCATATTAAGATAATTGTTGTGAATTTTTAAATTTTGGATTTGAATTCAGCGATTCAAAATTCTACTAGGTATAAAGTTGCAAAGAAATCAGAAAATATTTTCTTTTAATTTTTAAAAGATGTGTGACATATGTGACGCAGGATGTTTCAAAGAATTAAATAAGAAATTTAAGGAGCGGTTTCTAACAAGCTTTCTCAGTCATTATCCGTCGCTTTCTTTCGCTCGAATAATCGAAAGTCTCTCTGTGGAATAATCTCTCATAGTTTGTCGAGTTAAGCATTTTCACGGAGTATTTTATCTCGCTGTTGTGATGTCGCGTCGTGTTACAGGAACGAACTAGTTGAAGAGACGATGCAAAATTTTCGTTTCGAAAGCTCAACTCGACTCGATGAGTCAACTTTCCTCTTCCTCGGCATTTCTTTGTGACGCGAAATCGTAAGATCGTTTCAAATTATTTTGGAATTAATCGCTTCTATATCTGAGACCACTCGTTTAACTCTGAAAGAAGACCACGCGAAAGTCCTAGGAAATGTTACAACGGACGATGCCTGCAAATGCTACGACAAAGTTTATATTACTTACCTCCTACAAATCTACAGCCCACTATCCCGTTTACAGATACTAAAACTTTACTTCACAAAAGTAAAGTGATTCTTTCAATTGCGAGGTCGTACAAATCTATAATAAAGAAGATTCAGTCTTTTAATAGTTAAGTTCATATTATGTTACGCATTCGAGATTGAGGGTTGCAAATTGAAGATTTAGAATTTAACGAATCGGAACGAAACAGATTAAGAATTAAAATTATCTGATTAATCAAATTCTAATCTTCAATTCACAATCATCAATCTTCAATGCCTCTGATATGGGTTCAAGGAGATTTACATACGCTCTTTTTTTCTTATTAAGAAAACCGACATTTCTACTCGCTTGAAACGTATTTATCTAGTTCTTCGCACTCACATTCACACCATTCCTCGTTACGAACAAAAAGTCCCACGTCTATCAAAAAATCCACGATGCGATGCAGTAGAAGTGCATTCTCGTGTACGCAATGTTATGGAAGATATATTTAGATTTCAGACATTTCGCGTTTCCAAGTATCAAAGCTACCTATCGTTACGAAGGTAAGACGTTATCTTCTCTGGATCACGAATGGACCGTCGTACGTACGGCCATTTCACCCAGATCGTGCTTTCGATTCATCAAAGAAGAATAATTCATTATTCTTCTTTTTACTTTTAGAAAATCGAAATGGGTGGGTCATTCTCGGATTATTTTCCTTAAAACGTATCCTACGTACATAACATGTAAGTGCGCGTGAAAACGAATTCTCTACACAGGGCGTTACCACGAGCTTGTCCTTTCCGGACAGGACACAGCGCAGCTTGACGGCGCGACGCAGCGCTTGCGCCGCACGAGGTGGATCCACAGCTTGGCGGTAGAAATCCCCCTCCGTATTTAGTAACTCGGCGAACGTTCGGTCGACCTGATTGCGTTGCGTCATACTCAGTGTTGCAAATTGCGAGTGTTCGTGTTCACTTCTTTTTTTCTCTTCCGCAAGCATTTTTTCTCCTTTTCTACTCTTTTTTGAACTACCTTTCCTTTCTTATTCATCATCTTGGTCAGCTGTTCCTATTAATTATAGCAATCTGTTCACATTTAATGCAAAATCTCATCGTTCCATTGGTGTAACAAGAAGCAACAGGATGCGACTGCATCGGATGAGAAATAGAGTTTGCTGTGAATGCTTCGATCTACGAAGAAGAGTGACAAGCTATCGGCAATCTGGAAGGAGTCCGACTTCGATTGCACTGCACTCCTCGAGACTCTCTTCCAAGGCGCCGAAATTGATACAAGCGGTCAGATAAAAGTGGACGAATAAGCGGATAACAAAATAGAAGGGTTGAATTAAAGAGCGTTGCTGCAAAACTTATCTGGAGCGATCGACTTCTTGAACAAAAACTGCTGTTTCTGCTGCTACTACCTGTTACTGCCTATTCGCGGCGATCCCGTGAGCTGGTACGAACATCGTCGATTGATTTTAACGGAGTGACAGCGTGAATTCTGGGTTCCACGGCCTATCGCAGTGCTCACATACAACCGAGGTAATACAGTGACAGGTATGTGAATTACTTCTTCATTTTTATTTAAAATTTTTCCCCTTTTTCTCGTTCGCGACTCCCATATAATTCATACATTCTCTTGGGAAAGAGGAAAGCGAAAGTTTCGGATATAATCGTGAAAAGGGAATAAAACTGATTCGCGTATACGGCGCTATTTTGTATCTCCATAAAATTCGTATCGATTTCGAACATTTCAGTCTCTCGAATTGTACGGTCAGAAACATATGTCGAAAGCGTTCTCGATTGCCAACGCGATATCATGTTCTCAAATATATTTTCTATGAAGAATTTTCTTTCCCTTTTGTGAAGCTTGTACGAATACAAAATCGCCCATCGCAAGGCTTATACAAAGATTTTGTTCTCTCTCGAGTAAATGTAAACCTTTCATGAAAATTCTATTTGATCTTGATTGAGGATGCGCGTAATCGTATCACATTGTAATATTTATATTCAAATAAGTATAGTGGCCGCAGTCAGCGGCTTCTTGTTTCAACGCTCATTGAAGAACGCGGAAATAATTGATTAAGGCTTTTTAAGAGTTACTTCAACCAAGCTAAGTCACGATGTCAGAAAATTCAATAGAATCGCATCATATATGTGATGTGTATACGTATATTACGAGTATTTCAAAAAACAGATAATGATAATATTTTAACATACTTTAGAATGGCGCTCATTACGAGCAATTGATAAAAGTACTACAATAGAATAAAAGCAGTGAAGCATTTGTATTGCACGAAAATACTTGAAATAAATTAAATAGGTTATACATCAAATTAAAATACATAATAGCAAAAGTATTGATGAAATATAGTGAAACATTTGCAATTTAGAGTTTCATCAAACTCATAATATTTCTTATGTATTTCACATGTGTATTCTAAATGTTACGACTGTATATCGTACAGCTTGAATATGTAAATAACATAAAAACATTGCAATCGCACTCGCGAACTGCAATTACGAGCATAATATTATTTCTGCAATCTCTTCTCAATCCACGAGAGGATGCAGCAGCTTTGCAATCTCGTTAACCGTACAGGTATAAATTACATCGTAACTGTACTTTGCGAGCATGAAGGACATGGCATTTTAAAAAATTTATTAAATAGTCAATTTTAGTTTTATCATCTATGATAAAGTTTTATCTATATTTATGTTAACACTGAAAGAGGATTTAAGAAAGTAAAACAGAGCATATGCACTAAATGCATTCCGATCTCCTAAATTATATCTCATTAATATTTTATATTTTTATTTATTAATTTAAACAACATTTAGTGACAAAACTAGAAAATAAATGCAAAATGAGTAATATAAACAAAAATGCAACAGATTATATCTCATTTTTTGCGTTTTACAATTTTAAAGAATTAAATACAATTCTTTTTAATTTTAAAAGTTTATTGTAAAAGATTTTACATTAATTAAATGTATATATTTGCAATTATAAAAATGAAATTGATACTTTTACACAATCTATCAAGTTTCCTAAATTGTGTCATCACATTTTTATTATAATAAATAATATTAAATGATATAAAACCTCGTATAAAACTAATATAAGTGATAATAATAGTGATAATTATAAGTGATAATAGTAAAACTAAAATAATTTATATAAACAAAAATATTTCAATTGCAAAAGTAAATTCAACTTAGCTTTATTTTCACATTTTTATCTTTTCATTATTGTTATTTATTAATTATTAAATATTTGATCTTTTTTCGAGATATAAATTATTAATAAAATTAAAACTAATCAATGATTTGTTATATTTTTAACTATTTTAATTTTGCTTTAAATACGACTTTCAAAGATAATACAATTTAGGAGATCCACAGGAACGATGTAAGCGACAGGTTGTTTAAATCATATAATCTTCTACAGTTGCAAAAAGGATTTTAGTAAATTAATTTGTTATTGGTGAAAGGTTAAACATTGTAGTTAATGTACCTAAAATTATCATTAAGCTTCATCAAGCTACAATTTCTAGCGTTTATTTGCATACAAATCAATATACGTATAAATGAGAAATATAAATAGAAAAAATAATGAAAAATTAACTTAAATGATATGCATTCATCATATCATTTATCTGCTCTCCTCTATCTGAAAATTACTTGTGAAAGAAATTATCGAACGATTATATTTATCAAATGCCATTCAAAAGAATTATTTATATAGCAAGCAAGAGAAATTTCAAGCGATTAGTCATTTTTCCGTGACAATCTCAGCGACAATCTCGTCATTGCACGAAAGCTTCGAAACAAATGGAAATATCATGGTAATGTTATGGCACTATTAATTATCGTTACGTTGGGCAGTACATGCGCAGTATATACCTTATATCGTTCACTACTAACTCATATTGTTACAGCATTAATGCAGCCGCGATTTTTTATAATGTACATACAGGTTTTCATACAATCCTATACATATGATGATTATTTCGACGTTATTTGAATATCTTAAATCATGAAAAAGATTATTCGAGATTACTCGTTTTCACTGTAATTTAATCTAGTGCGAATAAATTTTTATCTTGCCTTGGGAATTTTATTTTTGAAACGTTTCATATCTGATATCAGTAGCCGATAAATAATATATCTTCATTTATTCTAAACAAGCACGATAGTCAAATTTTAACTTTGATATAAATTTTGCGCACGTACAAATCGGGCGACTACTTTCCGGATGCTTCGTCGAAATTGCTGACGTGAATTATTCAGATGCTCCCGAAAAAAAACGTAGTAGATATAATAGTTATACGGCAAAAAGGAAAAAAAGAAAAAAGAGCGATATTATAAGAAATGAGAGAGACGGAGGAAAGAGAAGCATTTTAGTAGCTAGAATTTCAGAATTTAAAGAATAAGACAGATTTACAATAATAGGAAAAAATGAAAGTTGAAGACAGTCAAGAGTCAAAGAAGATAGCGCGATGTGATATAGTTTGATTTCCGAAAAAAAATTATCACGTGGCAACATATTGCGAAAAAATTGTTATTATTTCATTAAAAGTGTCGTTAAACTAAAGAAATCTTTCTGAACTCTTTAAATTCCCGAAATTCCGTGATGAATAAGAACATCAATTGACTGTCGTCACGTGTGACAATACGTAACATGATTCGCGAAAAATCTTTCTAAGAAAGAAAAATTTCCAAGCTATCTGTGCACATACATTCGCCGCACAGGAAATCTCCTCGATACGTTTTCACGTCCTGGAATGTGACTACGATATATAGCAAATTGAGACAGCGTTGTAGAACTCCTCAATTGCAGTAGAAGAATTTAGTGACTGTCAAACATACAAATAAAAGAAGTCAAAATTCAACGCTTTAAAAAGTTTAACGTTTGTTCACAAAAGCTTGAGAGTAACGGTAGCTTTATAAAATATAACACTGACTTTATGTGTATACATATGTACACGCATGCATGTGTGTGTACACAATACATATATAGAAAGAGCAAACGAAAACTATCCATTCCAGTTTTTTGTAATCGACTTTCGAAATATGCTGAAAGACATCAGTTTTGTTTTTAAAGGGAATGTATCATTGTGAAAAATTCAATCTCGCTCTTTCAACTACATTTCTTCAAAAATTTTAAATGGCAATATGAGTCCCTTAATGATACATTGTTTTAAGGATATACAACCTCAAAAAGAGTGACTTAAATTATTGAGAATATAACAATTTTTCATATTTTGTCATACATTTTTCCACGAGATCACTATTAGTTTCAACTGTCTAAAATAAATTGTTTTTGTTAACTGTTAATAACATTTTACATACAATTTATGCATATACTTTGTTTCAGCGCGACAAATATAGGATGTGATTATAAAATTAGATAACTAACCTACGACGTTTCAAAACTTATCGCTTATCACGTTTGTCAATGCTTACCTACATCTGGAAATTTACAACATCGTAGTTGTTAATTAATATCTTTGTAATAACTTTTATAATCATTATTTTGATGATTAAGTTTGATATATTGCAGGTTTTGCGAGTCTTCATATGAAATTTTTAAGTAAATTTCATTAACTTATTACCATTTTCATCTAGTTAATACATCCTTATGTCTTGCTTCTTTAATTTAAGTAAGTGTTTAAAAAAAAATCACATTTAGAAGTTTAGATATCAAAGTCGAAAATTCAATGTAATTCAATTGTCTGCAAAGTCGTTTGCTACTTTCCAATATATATTTTTTTTAGGAACAATTGAAAAATACAATTTATGCCAAAAAGTCGAATGTTATGCAAAATCAATGTCAGAAAGTATGATATGGTAGTATTATATCATAAATGGATGAGTAATGGATGAGTAAGTAACGATGGAAATGTTTTAAAATATTTACAACATTTTTGAACAGATGCTTTATCAAGAAAAGCATTATTATATAGATGTTAGTAAAAGATAATTTCGAATATTTTCTAAAGTAAATTTAATAGATAATAGAAAGATAATAGAAAAACATTTTCTATTATCGTAAATTATGAATTTTCGATTTTCAATATCTAAGATTTCCAAATGCAATTTCTTGAAAACCAATTTAAAAAGTAAGACACACGATTTTAAATAAAATTAAAGTAATATACACTTGATGCTTATTCTTATTTTAAAGTTTTTGCTGTCTTAATCAAGAAATTGAAACAGCACTGTTAATTTTATTATAATTATATATTTTTCTTAAAAGCAAAATTGACGTCTTTCAGCATATTTCATATACATTAATTTGTTACTAAAAGAAAACGGAATAAAAGTTTTCATTATCTTACTATACTTTCTCTTGAAAAAAACTACATATACATTCTAGAAAAGCTATATATATTCTCTGTACAAGTGAGATACGACATCGGTAGACATAAACTCGATATGAACGCGACATCCAGTTCGCGTTAGACATAGTACATATTCGTATATTTTCTTTATATCTGCATGTGCATTTTCATTGTCTGTGTTCTGACGCTTACTCCTGGATGATAACGCTCGTAAATTTGACGCCGATATTGTTTCTACATTTATCTACTAACTGCGCCGCATTTTATGTCTTGCTGTAGGCATCAACAGATATTAAAGTGGATCAAAAAATGAAAAAGTTATTAAAGCGAAACATCATAGTGTGGAAATGTTGTCTTTCATAAAGACAAGAAGAACGTAAAAAGAATTTCTTACATTGCATTAATATTTAACTTTTACGCATTGTGTTCAAAGTTTCGAAAATTTAAATTTTTTCGTTAATTTTCACAAAGTTGGTAGAAACGTTTTTCTTGGCTGATTTGTGCTCTTTAACAATGATATGTAATATTCACTTATCAGTTTTAATTAGAAAAAGCATTTAGTCATCACAGAGTGCGAGAAGAAAGAGGGAAATGGATATGAACATTAATTTTATGGCAAACCCTGTTTTTTAATACTGAGGTGAAAATCGCTTCTTTAACTCTTCGCTCGAAGAACTTTAGTTAAATACAAAATTTAAACTATTTTTACCTAGTGTTAGTATTTAAATCTTGCCGTTTTCCTTTTCCACCCCTTCTATCGTCTTCTTCTCTTGCCTGGATTTCTTCTCTATCCCCCTTCTTCCATCCTTTCACCTGTCATTCATTCACGCACACACAGTAGCACGATACAAATAGCGCGAGTCCAAAGATATTCACGATGTATATTACAATTCGCGCGCAGCTCTCAGTTCATCCGCTTAAAAATTATCCTCAAGACGAAAGCTCATCAAGTGACGGTGGCTGCATTTTGAATTCCTTCGTCCATTCCAACCATTAGAGAAAATTTATGTATTATTTTAAAATGATAATATAAGAACCCCTCTTAATTTTTTATTTAGGATAAGAATAAACTTTATTTAGTTGAAAAATCTGGAATCTATTTTTTAGATAATAAGATATACTGAAAGAATTTTCTCAAAATTTATTCTAAATATCATTATAGCCAAGTGACAACATTATATTTCGAAAAATTTTATATGATTTTCTCTAACTTATTAATATTTATTACACATATTTATATTTTATACTAATATATAAAATATGATTAATTATTTTTACTAAACTGTATAGTTATATAAATTTCAATGATTTTTAAACATGTAAAAAAGTTTACGATTTACTGTTTTAAATAGAATAAAATCACGTAACAATAAACATATAATCTTATATAAATTTTACAATGTAGCATAATATTTTCAATATGATTTTCAATATGACAAAGAGTGATGCCAAGTTTCTATAGGCAGTTAGCCCCCTTATTTTCGCCCTCGAAAATGAACCCGATCTTTTGATAAATCGATAGAGTTTTTCACGCTGATACCGAATATGTAGGTCTCTAGTTGATGCGATTTGCCGTTCCAGAGAAAATAGATCCCAAAAAGATGGCCACCGTTGCGCTATCTCACGGAATTGAAACTTTTTGGGACCCATTTTCTCTGGAACAGTGCATGGCATCAACTAGAGACCTACATATTCGGAATCAGCGTGAAAAACTCTATCGATCCATCCAAACACCGAGTTCATTTTCGAAGGTGAAAATAAAGGGGCGAACCTTGGCATCACTCNTTTTCGAAGGTGAAAATAAAGGGGCGAACCTTGGCATCACTCTTTCGTGTATGATTAATATTAAATAATACTATATATTGAATAAGAAGTATATTAATAATATTGAATAAGAAAATTTTGTATCGATTTATAAAAATTTTACCTTAGATCATTTTACAATGCTGCATAATAATTCTAAAGCAGTTTATAAAATGTCTTTTGAATATTTAAAAAATTCCTATTATTACTCATAATATTTGATAGATAGCCAAAAATTTTCTCAAGTTCATCAAAACATATAAAATTTGTAAAGAATTTTTATAGTAAAATATAATGAAAAATCCTCTTGATGATAGATTTTATATAATGTTTTTTAAATAATGTATTCTAAGGTAGTGAAACATTATACTTTATTAGCAAATTAGAAAAATGTTGATAAATTTTGTGAAAATTATTAAAAAATTTCTAAACTTTGGATGTGATCTCAAGAGTTAAAAAATAATCAATTTCAAAGGATGATGGGTAAAATGGGTCAATTTTGATAAATGTACATTTGGTACAAAATGTAACGTAAGTTATGCTTGTAGGGGAGAGTGAGATAATTACGAACATCTAAGCAGAAAATCAAATGAAACGAAAGCTGAGTAAAATACAAGTTCATTTTTTATTTATAATTATACACAAAGTATTCGTTTATTAATTATTATAATCAATTTTGATAAAATTTAATAATAAAATCAACTTTTAATAGAAAAATGAGTCCCTTGGAGTTTGTGATTACCCCAATTACCGTGGAATAATCTCTCTAACGCCATATAAGACAATCACAGATGATCAAATGTCGTCTTCAGATAATTAAATATCATTGTTTTAGGCACAGATTAAACTGCAGCACTTTTTCCAAGAAATAATTTCCTTTCCTAATATCTATGGCTTTTTGAAAATTTAGGTCATATTTGGTCTTCCTTATAATTTTGTGGCATTTACATTGATTAATTATTGAAATTTAAAAAAATAACAAAAACATAACTGAAAAAGGTTATTGACGAACATTTCGAGGTAATGACGAACGTTTAGGATTGCTCTATCCGATTCGTTCGTTATTAAACTACATAAACGTCATAAAAATAATAATAAAACAATCTTTTTTAGGAATTAGGATCAGATACTGACAAAACATTGCTCATAAAATAGTGCATGATTTGGGCTGATTTTATCTTATTAAACTCCATTTGTACTATTTTCACAACATCAGCTGCATGTAATTTAATTCAGCAAAAAAATTATTTCAAAAAAGACGAAAAAGTTTAATTATATTTACCTTGAATTATGTGCCCCATTTCACGCTACTACTGTTTGGCACTGCATGAGAGCTGAGCTGAGCTGTTGATCGGTGAAAAGAAAAGATCTATTTTCTTTCTCTAACATATCGTTATTGCTGCTTTCATGATTACCCCGTGTTTGTCTTTACCCCACTCTCCCTTAGAGGACCTTAGGGTTTTTGGGTCGCTGAATACAATGGTGGTACTTTTATTCATTTTTTATCCATCCAAAATTATATTATAACACAAGTCATTAAATAATTGGAACAAAATTATCACTAATTGAATTATTATTAAAAACGACCTCTTTAACTCGGATTTTGGCAACTTTCCCATGGGTTGAGATAAATCAGATTCAGTTTATCATTCTACTATCAATTAATGTGCGATTTATTACCAGACGCGAAAGATCCAAAATGGGCAAGATTCTTGGGTAATTAGATAACCAATATTCATATTTTTTATATATTTTACGTCTCACATTTTCAGTAGCAGATAATTTCGGAATAGTAAATCTGTAAAGATATCGGAAAAATGTAATGTCGACGAAAGGAGCTATGGATATGTAAAATATAAAGTTGCATTATAAATACACATAATATATAAGCTATGATGTTTCATGAACGAGAGAGAGAGAGAGAGAGAGAGAGAGGGGGGAGAGACGGGGGGGGAGTATCGCGTTATTTCAAATAGCGGATTTATTCAATATTACAGAGAGATTCGTAGCAATGTCTCAAATAATACAAGTGATTAGGTATGGCTCTGAGGATCAAAGTCAAAAAATGAAAAATGCTAATAAGAGCTAATACAGAATTGTCGCGTGAACATATAATTTTATTAGTCTAAATGACAGACGTTTCGATCCTAGTTTTGGGTCATTTTCAGTGTAGTATAAATATTTAATAGACCTTCAATGATTACATCTGCGAAGTAGGGAATTTTCTGTGGATAATTTATTACACTCCAACAGGCTTAATTTTATGTTTTCTGATAAATTGAAACGATTGTGTACACATTTCTCTGATAAAATTGCAGTGTCAAATAAGTGTTGAAAATAATGTAGGTCATTGATTGTATCGATAGTCATGTTATTGACAATTGCGTAACCAATAACGGTATAGGCAGATGAATCATTACTGCTGTCAATCTTTTTATTTACACACACGCACACATATTGTACTTGGGGCAAAAATGGACAAACCGATAAAATGATATTCAGCACGAGGATGAATTGAGAAAATGTATATCACTTATTAAAGAAGACCTATTAGCATTGTTTTCAATTATCTAGAACCGATTGCTATTACATGTCTCGATTACACTCGGGACGAATTGAAATCAAACGAAATTGGAGCCACCGTTGCAACCACCTTTCGGATTTCTTGCTGAATGAACGTACCATTCTCCGAAGACTTCAAAATATACATCCCATCCGTCATTCCATTCGTACGGCCCACATAAATTGAATACTAATATTAAAGTTTCGTCCTTTTGTCTCTCAAGAAGAAATGACGAAGATTAAAAAAACGAAAAAAAGCAGCAGAACCGCAGATAACTTCATTTTTACAGATATTTCCCGAGAGATATATTAATGCATGAACAATTGAGGAAGAAATAACTACTAGAAATATTATATTGGAGAAAAATCTAATTGCATCATTTGGAATTTTGATATATTGGACGAATATGTCTGTTGGAAAACCAAATAAATCAAAATTTCTATACGAATAATCAGATAAATTTTTTCCTGTTAAAAATATAAAAATTTTTTGATAATGATAATAAATTTATTTAGAATTTGTGTATGGTAGTGATTAATTAACATGCATATAATTTTATTGTAATAGAGATAAATTTTGATGTTACTGTGATAATACTTCAAATGCCATTATATTAACACATTTTGGCACATATAACTCAAAGGAATTATTTGATTCATAAATTAATTTTTGTACAGAACTGAAAACTGTACTGTCATACAAAGAGAAATGTATTTTTTATATTTAAAAAATTTTCTTAAATATAAAAAAATGTATGCATTGGAATGCATATCAAACTAAATCCATGTTGAATTAAAAAAGTAATTGTTTGTTTTTTCAAATAATACAACAAAAGTCGGTATTCATAGTCGATTCTTATATTTAAGATCATCTTAAGAATCATTTTAATGTTACTAACCAATCTGAGAGCCGTACTAGAATCTTAAAACATTACTTAAGACGATCTTGAAAAAAGAATCGACTATGAATATCGGACATGGTAGTGTTTCGCGTTCACTGAACGCGTGAGAAACTTACGAATATAGTGTGAGACCATTGTGTATCTTTAGCTAACAATTTGCGAGTACCCGAGATTATCGGATCTTAATAGCGACAAACCGATCAAATACTGAGTACTTAATTAATATTTTTGATATAAATTATATAATAATGTTTTTATTTTTTCTCTCGCCTCTTACGAACGGAAATATGATGATGAAAAGTCCGAAACTTCAAATTTTACTTTAAGGCTCCTGTCTATTCGCCGCGGCCATATTGAAGTCGTGATGTCATAAGCGTGAAATGACACGTAATTTTGTCCAACGCCATTTGTAAATAAAGACAATTTGGATAAAACAATCAGATGGATAAAACTAATTTGGATAAAACTAATCAGATGGATTTAAAACACTTGTAAAAATGGATCAAAACTATCCTTTTTCTGCCTAACATTCAGTGAACAGTCGTAAAAAGCACGTAAAGTGAAGTCTATTCAGACAGGAAAACACACGGATAGCTATTGAATGAAGTGAAAAATGTGCTTTTATGTATAAAATTCAAAGAAACTTTACTTGCGATCCATTTTTATGAGTTTGGTAAATACGAGACAAGTCACATTTTCATAATGAAACACATAATAACAAAATAACATGCACGACAATATCTCATCGTCAATCTGTCACGTTTCACGTCTATTAGTTCAAATTTTGTCCGCGACGGAATGTCGCTACCGTCAATGTGGAGTTCTCGGCTGAGCCGCCAGGAGCCTTAAGAAACGTCGATCTATGATTCATACCTTTTTTCGTAGATAACTGGTTAACTTTTTTTACTTTTACACTAAACTTACACGCATGCACACGCACGCATATACACGCGCGCACACACAAGTATCCACCACACCATTACTTGCCATCCATCTATCCCCCCCTTCCTTCTTCCATTTACTCTCAATATACCCGATACGGCCCAAAGTAGCCCAACAAATTCTTACTAACCCATACTCCCACTCTCATCTTCCACTTCCCCCACTTCCTTCTTACACGAAACATTACAATACACCTCGATACGTCCAAATGAAGTTCAACAGCATAACCTATCTACACACATTATCATTTATTCTCATTCCCCCATCTCTTACTCGAAACATCTAAATATATCTCGCAATAACGCAAACTGTTCCTCCATATGCGCCCAGCGCACGTGAGTAGCGTAAGTGAAGATACGAGGTCTGGCTATTATATAACGAGACTGCGCGCGCAGAAGGCGTCCTAGAGGGGTTGG
>QKQZ01014863.1:0-27381 GCA_003595255.1 Solenopsis fugax
AATGATGTCTCTAATGTTTCTAAACACCGCCCTCTAGAATGACAATCGATTTATCGAAGAAATTCGATTTCGATATAAAAATTTCGCTGAAAAAACCATATTAACAAAATTCCATTTTATTACTTTAACTTTGTATAACTCGAAATGTGTATAGCCGAATAAAAAATTAAATAACAAAAAACACTCGAGTGTATGTACATTCGTGTGATAATACACTCAAGTTTAAGAATAATGAGGAAGTATGTGTAATTAAAGGTTAAAAGTGTATCTTGAAAAAGTTTAGAAGTGCTCAAAAGTAAAAATGCTTTATAACAATTGTCAGTTATTATGTATTGGTATATTAGCATCATTAAAAAACGATGGACTACTAAACGAATATCTCTATAAACAATTGTTAGAATACGTCATCTAATAATGGAGATAATAGGTAGCCATATTGTATCGACAGTAGCCATAATACCTTCTCCTCTACGTAATAAACATTGAAAATATATTTTATAATTAACTTTTGAGTAGAATTTCATTTTTAATAAAGTAACGTTTTATATATTGATGTTTTAATAATATATCGCACTTCCTACAGTGCAAATCCATCGGAGGTATCTGTACGTGTGCGTTCCTCTCATACGTCTACGGATGGCGATGTATTAGAAATAAACAATATTGTGGTGCATGAAAAATTTGAGAAGTATGTATACTTCAACGATATAGCATTGATGAAGGTACGTACTCTCTCTATTCGATGAACAAACATCCGGCGCGTATGTGTTTTATTGGTCTATCGCGTGTGCGCGTATGCAAAGTTGTCACGTTTATCAAACTTGTAGCTAAAGAGTCCTGAGGAGTTCGGAGAAAAGTTGCTTCCTATCGGACTCCCGGAGAAAGAAAATGAAGAACTGAATGGAACCTATTGTGTCGTGACTGGCTGGAAACGAGCTCGGGTAAATATACTCAAGTGACACGCGCAGTTTTAGTCTATTTTTGAGTTTCCGCAACCGTTTGCTCGAGAAAACCGTTTCCTTCGTCGTTTGACGAAGTGTCCAGGTGCCACGACACTCGGGGAACACGATCGGTCGTTCTTTCCGTCGGGGAAACGCGTCCTGGAGTTAACAACTCCAGAGAAGGAGATTTTTACAACTCGTGTAGGTATTTTATAGGAACAGGATATGCAAACCTTCCGCGACCTCCCGCCAACCGGTTGGCACCCGCGCGCGCGCGCGCGCGAGACATTATTCAAAGTCACGTCGGTACCAAAAAGTAAATCGTTCCGAAATACTGTCGCAAAACGTTCGCGCGCGTTCGTGACCCTCTCCAGTTCGCCTCGACAGGGGTCACAATAACGAGAAACGTGTTGTAAAAACGTGCGAGCCGTGCCAAATTTCCAGGGGAGCAGTCCGAGCGGGGCTCAGCTTGCGGCGACCGTTGTGGTGATCATAAATCAACGTACGTGCAGAGCGACGATGCCGCCCTACAAGCCGCTGTCTGAGGAAATGTTGTGCGCCGTTGACGTGATCTGTCCGTCGGAAATGTGTCAGGTAAGATGAACATGTAAGATGAAAGTGACGTGACACACAACGGGGCCCGACAGCAACGCGGGCGCGGTGATCCGCGAAGAGTTCGCGTGTATAAGCGCGAGAGAAACCCGCGACAAACTCTGGACGACACTCCAGAGAGCGTCGACGACACGCCGAGAAGAGGCGCCTCGACCTCGTCGTCACATGTCACGACACTTGGCACGCGTGCACAGTGTGTATGCATCATCTACGTGCTATCGAGCTGGGTCGCGCGCCCTTGGGTGTCAAGCGCAGCGCGGATCTCCTGAAATACTACGCGAGTTGCCAGAATTGTTGCGGTGTGTTCTTTTAATCGGGTATACAAATAGCGGAAAACTACGATTACATCAATAGCTGTTCAACCGATGGTTTCGGTGTGCTTTCGGCTGATGCCAATTGATTATCGAGATTTTCAAGTAATCTCAAGTGCCAATATACTCGATATGCGTGTTCAAGCGCAATCTCGTAATGATCTCGCGAGAAGCAACGAAATGTGAAAAATACGTGGCGCGTAAATTAAGAGCAGTCGATGGTAGTCGAATTCCAATTGTGCCACTGCCACGAGTGTACAATTACATCAATGGAGTCAATAGTCTTTCCGCAAGTACACGCGCGGCTGGTTCAGGTGTCGGATGCACCAGATCGGTGAACAATACGGCACTTGACTCGAGAACGCAATTTCCACGCGTCGCCGAAGCACCGCAAGCAAAATGCGAAGAGACTCGCGTACGCGCGCGCTGGAAAAATTTCCGCTATTTCGCAACGTGACTATATACGCGACCATATTTGAAGGCCACGGAAAAGAGAGCACTTTAAATATGGATACAATGTTTTCGTACAACTCGCGCCGTGTTGTATTTAAAATAAATTTACGCTGCGACGGGGGGCTCAGATTTGGTATAAAGATTTCATAAAGATTTGTAGGTAACTTTTCATTTCGAAAAAAACTGTTAAAAGTTATAAAAGGTATTAAAAAAGTAACTAATTGAAGATGAGGATTATTCAGTCATAGCTGGATCTGATACTTCTCGTCTGATTTTATATACCTTTTCAAATTCATCAAACTGCGTACCGATTTTAAAACCGCTATGACTGAATATGCTTATCTTTAATTAGTCATGTCTTTACATATCAGTCTATATTCTCCTATTATTATCTGTTAAAAAAAAATGTTAAGTGTTACTTTTAGAAACGAATGAAACTTTAAAGAAAGACGTATCAAGATATCGCGTGCTGTGCCCGTGCTGTAATCCGTCATCGGGCGCTTCGGTTCCTAGCAATTAGCGCGAGTAAAGCTTCCAGCGATTACAACCATCGTGATATTGCTGTCTACAGGATGATCTAGGCGCGCCTCTGGTGTCGGAGCAGATGCTGATTGGCATTCTATCCTACGGATTAGGTTGCGAAACCGGGATGCATCCAGGTGTCTATACTCGTATCAGTAGCTACTTATCTTGGATCTTTACGAAGACTGGTATCTCCTACGAATGAGACGGCATGTACGATTCTCACATTCAATTTCAATTGATTATATACAAATTATAACGCATTATGCTTTCGTTATTAATAAAACGAATTCTACAAATTATCATAAACACATAATGATTTTAATATGTACAAGTGTAAACCAGGCAATTAAGAGTCTTAGTCCGCGGATGGTACCTTTTTTTATTTGCGTATTGGTACCTTTTATTCCAGTATTTTATTTACATTTCTCCAATTATTCAATTACGTACGTTTCGGCTGTTCTTTCAGCCGTCTTCAGCGGTATTAAGAAATGATTTTAAAACTTGCGAGACCTCGGGCGCTTAATCTCTGACAACAAAATATCTCATCCGGCCAGATCTTATCCTACCAAAGCAATTGCGAATTAAATTGAAATACGACATTTTTGTTTTTTACACATTCATAATACTGCAAGTCACACGATATGTACGCGGGTCTCCCTAAGGACGAGAAAGTAGCCGTTCGAGTGCAAATAAGCGACTGGAACTCAAACATTACGTGGTTTCGTCAATACTTGATGCATATTCATAAAGGTTTAATATAGCAACGGGCTAGCAATCAATTATTTCAACCTGCTGCGTGCGTACTCGCTCGTTGATAAAGTCCATGAATACAGTATCTCGAGCATGCCATTTAATTTAAGCGCTAGTAGCGAACGTCCCGTACTTCCGATTTCAAGTGCCACGTTTAAGCTTAATTATCATGTTTCGAAACCGAAACTTCCGACGTACGATACGCCACCGCAGCTAGCCGTTAATTTACCATCGATATTTTATCGAGTGCCAATTAATGGAAAGGATTAAAAGTTTATATAAATTCATGCTAGCAGTTCATTTCCGTCCCGCTGAGAGCTCGATTGCGTGGAATTAAGCAGCGACCGTTTAAAATCCTTTTAACGACCATTAAAGAATTAACGACACATATTTTTAATCTACTTTCGTGCGATATGTATTAGGAAACAAAAAAATTGATATGGAATTTATTACCCAATAATAATTGCATGCCAAAATAAAAAAATCATGTTATTGCGTGTTATTTCCATTAAAAATACGATTAAAAGATAATCTATATTAATTCATATTAAAAAAATGATAATTTATATAGCACAATAAACACATTATCTTTAGCTAATAAGAAGAATAATATCAATTCACGTAACTTGGATAATTTCGTTTCTTTTGTGACTAAAAAAAAATTTAAACTCTCTTACTTATTTACTTCGATTTTCTTATGTCTAATATATTGTGCAATATCCCGATAAACCCTATAATCCCGATATATACCCTAACGGCTGAAAAGATTTTCTTATCGATTTCCAGAAAGACATTCCTTTTAGACGACCATTCTGTACTAATAGATTGTCAGATACGTCCTAAAAATAAATACGAACGTTTATTTTACTAATAAAAAATTTAGAATAATCTATTATGCATGTTGGTCCAATAATTCTAATCTATCATTAATAGATAGTACTTCTTGGGGATACGATTCCAGTCTCGAGTCCTTTATAACACTCGTTGTATGCAAGCGTAAAATCGATAAGGGTTGTCACGATATATTACTGTTCCTTCCGTTATCCCGCGCAGAGAAAAATATCGCCGTAGGAAAGCTCACCAATTTTCGATCGCGACTGCTCGATATTTAAAACTGCCTGCGTAACGGCATAAGAATAAAAGTACCACGACGAGCGATACTTTTCATCTGTGTGCAAAGATTAATATTTTTTCATGAACGGATTCCTCTGCAACATTTTTCTCTCTTTCTCTTTCTCTCTCTCTCCTCTTTTACTTCCACCATCCGTTCTGTCGTCTCGAAGCCAGCTCGCTAGCAAAAACTAGACAAGGGAGAAAAAACGAAAGCTTCTCTCTCTTGTTCGCTTCGTACACTTGTTTGTCCTACATCCTACCCCATTATACCGGCATTTATTATTTTTATCATGGTGAACGAAAAATTATCTTACATTCGCCTTTTTCTATGAACTCTGCGCAGATCATGTTTCAAGTGACTTTACATGTCTATAAATACTATAAATCGATACATTCTGAATGAGAACTATTTGCAGAGCTTTCGTAATTGTAAGGATCAAGTGTCTGAATACCTATGTGGTAATCGTCGCTATAATTGCCAATTGCATCCGTCAACAAAATTGGTTGTAGACAGAAAATAATCGATTCCTCCAATTGCAATAATTATCACATTATCAAAATATACAATATGTGCACGCGGATGACGCAATAAAGTGTACAGAAGAAAAATTAATATTATTAAATCAACAATTCATATTATTTCATATAAAGTAAGAATATAAAATCTTCTTGGGAGAATTTATAATCTTAAACAGACATAATTTGCTTAAATGTAGAAAAGAATTTTTAAGATTATAAATTTTTTTAAGATTTTATATTCTTGCTTATGTATGAAACAATGAATTGTTGACTTAATATTATTTTTTTCTAGATAACAAAAGAGACTGTAATAAGATCTTTCCTAGAGAGAAGTTAAATTTTTGATTGTAAAGCGTTTGAAATGCTTCGCCTCTGATTTGGCATTTGACAATTTTAATCATCTAAAAAATTACGAATTTTGGAAGTATCATCCTTTCTGTTTACGTTTTGCGTATTATTGCGTATATGATATATTAATTATTTGCTCTATTAAATCTAGCATGAAAAGCAAACAAAATATATTATAATTAATTACGTATTGTTTCAAAAAGTTCAATGACTACTAAAGCTTGATTTCAAGGGTAATATCTAATTGCGCACAAATTCATCGAATGGATTATCGAGATGCAAACGATTCCGATTTTCGAGATCGTTGAGTATTACACAGTATTCATAAATATTGTCGTGAGACGAAAATGCGAGTGCAGTGCTAACAGATCATTAGTTCAATTCGACAGCAATTCACCATGCGATACA
This sequence comes from Solenopsis fugax, assembly GCA_003595255.1. Classification (NCBI taxonomy): domain Eukaryota; kingdom Metazoa; phylum Arthropoda; class Insecta; order Hymenoptera; family Formicidae; genus Solenopsis; species Solenopsis fugax. Next base: position 5,981 of record QKQZ01014863.1, read on the forward strand.
ATCACATTTCGCAAATTATTCCAATATAGAAAATATTGATTTTAACAAAATTCTTTTAATACTGTTAAATTTACCAATAATTATTCAATAATTTGTATCCATTTTTTCATATTCAATAATTTGTTCTCCAATAATTTCATGTTCAATAATTTTCAGATTTATGTATTTGCCCAAACGCTTGCCGATTACAATTATTAATTAATAACAGTACAGAAAGGTCTATACATCTCTCAGTGAGCGAATACAACGAGCGATTATTTCACGCTACTACAAAAACTCTTAACTTATAAAAGTTACTTTTATTATGTTCTTATAATCACACGATACTTATTGTGCGTATTATCGGTGTACGATAGAGAGATCCTGTACAAATCGATCCAATCCGCGACAGTTATGCTATTATAACCGAATCTCTATACTGCCATTGTCGCGTACTTGCCATTGCGGCATAGTCTAGCAATTCCTTTGTTCGGATTTGGATTCATCTACTATCGCCTAGCTGTTCGATATCCTTACGTGGTACCGATGCTGGATAATGCTTTCCACTTCCTCACCAGCAACGCGGTTCTTTGATTGATCGATCTCTAACGGGTCAATATTCAGATTAAAGTTTCAATAACGATTGTATCGTAAACTACTAACTAGTGTACGCGAATTTAGCTTTGATACAGAACAAGAACCAAGAACTTATGCCTGAAAGGATCGTTAGAATGATCTGTGTCAATATTCATAAATAAAAATATTCTATGTTATCACGAATGATTACACTCGTATTGCTGTAATTATTACACTTATTGCGAATATGAAAAGCAATCAAAGCTACATGTAATAATTAAAAAAAAATGGTACAATATAATAATAACTAAAAAAAATTGTTTTTAATTGTTATAAATAGCGAGTATAATATTTATCTCATCAAAATATTAATAAAACATTTAGATAATTTTTGATCGATCGTATTTATTTCATGCTATACTCGCATATTTGCGCCTTTATTTCTTCTTGAAAAATTTTGAAGTGATTGATTTTATTTATATTGATTACTTATATATTGAAATTATGCAAAAGAATTTTGTTAAAATCAATATTTTCTATATTGGAATAATTTGCGAAATGTGATTGTATCGCATGGTGAATTGCTGTCGAATTGAACTAATGATCTATTAGCACTGCACTCGCATTTTCGTGACAATATTTATGAATACTGTGTAATACTCAACGATCTCGAAAATCGGAATCGTTTGCATTAATGTTCCATTTAATTGTTAGTTTGGTAATTATTTAGAACAAGAGTCTTACCTCAAATCTTAGTAAAAATGTGCTTATTCGACGCGTTTTCACTAGAAAAAAAAAAAAATCTGAAGAAAAACGTGACGGTCTACCCGCGAAGCGAGTTATTCAGCGTTAAAGTTAGCGAGTTAGAGCTGTTAATCCTTGTGTTAACCCTTAAACACACTAGAGGGTCTGAGAGACCTTCCTGAAAAAACTTTACTTCCGTGTCATTTTATTTTAGTTGAGCAATGACGTTAGTCAATCATATCGGTCGGTAGGGGGACTTCGAACTTTTTTTCCATCCGAATCTTCTTCCTTATTTCATCTTCACATAACAAGTGATCGAATTTTAGGAGGATTTCCAGCAGTGTGTTTAAGGGTTAAGATATCTGTCATACTGACTAAGGGGCTGCGATCCGATTCACGTTTAAAGCGCTCTTGACCTCTATCTATATTATTTAAAGTATAAACAAGAATAGAATGAAGCCAATAACGATTTGAGCACGAATTGGACCGCGGCCTAAATGCTTAAACTGAAATTCAAGTATTTAACATATTTGAATCGAAGAAGACTATCTCGCGCTAAGAATAATCTCGCGCTCTTTGAAGTGAATTTTTTCATAACATTGTTTTCAAGAGGAATTATTTTTTGAAACTACAAGTATCTTCCTAATGTTATCCAGAAGATGTGTGCAAGGTTTTAAGAAATGACTTCTCTTAGAAAATAGATTACAAACAAATACATTTCAAGGAGATTTTTCATCTTCTTCCAAATGAATTTGTTTGTAACCTATTTTCTAAGAGGAGTAATTTCTTAAAACCTTGCACACACCTTCTGGGAAAACATTAGAAAGATACCTTTTTTTTTTTTTTNTTTTTTTTTGTTCACGAAGGGGAGATGCATTACGCATACCCCGGGCCTCGAGGGAGCCCGGGGTTAATACCTGTATAGTTTCAAAAAATAACTCCTCTTGGAAACAATGTTATGAAAAAATTCACTTCGAAGAAGACGAACAATCTCTCTCTTCGAAGTGAATTTTTTCATAACATTTTTTAACTGTTGTATCTTCCTAATACCTAAACAAATTAGCAGGGAAAGGGTTATATAATCTTATATCTATTTTATCAATGTGAAACTACTCACGCACGTTGTTACTCTCGGTCACTGTTGTTGAAGACGCTGTCGTCCTGACAATACGCACTTGCACACACCCACACACGCACATACACACACACGCGGTAGCGGACAGTATGATAATTATTTCTTTAACGACGCCCAGACTGAAAAAGCACGTATCTCGCATCGTCTTTAACCTCAACTTCAACCCGAACATAATTGCCGTTGGAACACGGGTAGTAACGTTCGCATCAAACGACTCTTCGGCAAATCGCGGATCATGCGTCGTTTGCCAACAATTATGCATTATCGAAAAGCGAGAGGAAGACGAAATATTCAGCGTGCGTTTTATTTACGATGCGCCCGGCGACGAGTCGACTGTTACTGTGATACGCGGTGCGTCGGTGTTGTGTTTACGCGGAATATCCTTGTTGTCGCTCGGAGGACGGTCCGACGGCTAGGCAGCGGCGCAAGACATTCGTCGCGTTACTTTCTTCGAATCTTCGAGACGGCAATGTGTACATTTTTTTCCTGGAACAAATTTTTCCTGGAAAGTGCACTTTACCGATCGGGATGTTTCGGGATCGCTCGGATCAGTTCGGTGGCGTCGCGACGGTACTCCGTAGTTAGGCATCGCGGGCAGCAGTGGGCGGACGTGCGACGGATCGCGGATCGATTTCAATCGATTTCGTGTCGCGTTTCATCGCAGTAGATCCGCAGGAAGCTCGATTCCGACACACGCGTGATAATCGTTCGACGAGCAGCCGCCGCGATATGCGTATTTTGGCTGCCGACAGGTGGCGAGCGATGGGCCAGAAGCCGACGACGGGTCAGCAGCGGCTACGCGACGCATTTCGGCAGGCGGGGACCCGGCGAGCTCCGATCTCGCCGCGTGTCTCACAGTTCGCGAGTGTTTATTTGCAGTGATAAGAAGTGAACTGAGTGTTGATGTACGTTGACGACGTCCTGAGACGCCACCGTGTTAACTCTTCGCTGTGTGTCGAGCGACGGACGCGAGTGAAAGTGACCGCCATGTTCCCTTCGTAACGGACACTTCCCGCTCGATTCTCCTTGGCGTGGAGCATGAAAGCAATGGCGAGCCTCTCTCGCGGCGAGCTTCGTGCCGGTCATACGCGTACTCCTTCGTGTGACGTCATCGCGAGCGGAGTTCCGAGTTTTCGTGAGTAACCTGCATTACCTGCAATGAGATAAACGTTTGGAGTTCGAACGAGACAGCGAGATCGCTCGCGGAGACGCGCGCGTTATTGTTGTTGTTGCGGAACGGCGTGTAGGTTAAGATGAACGAATAACCGCGAGGTCCGTCCGGCCAACGCATTGCGCACCAGTAGGCCTATTCTGTAACTCTTAGCAACAATTCGGTATCGTTACAGCGTCGTTGCGCAAGTATTATATATGGTAGAAAAGCTGCGCAACGACACTGTAACGATACCGAACTGTCGTTAAGAGTTACAGAATACGCCTACAGCTCGCGTGTTATTATCGATCTACGCATTCTGGATCATAACCTCGCGCAGTCGTGTGTCCCTTTCGCTACGTCAAGATGTCGCTTCGTCGGGAGTCGTTCCGTCAACAAAGTGTCGCGAGTTGCTGTGATAATTAGTGCGCGATCGTAATTGATCTCTCGTTCGCGAGTGTATTGACGGTATTGAGAGGAGGCGGAGGCTCGGGACGAGCATCGGACAACGGCGGAACAACCCTGTGGGTGAGTAACATTATTTATATATTACCCGCACTGAGAAAAACAGTTGTTAACTATTGGTAGCTCGGCAAAAATCATCGCGATTCCGCTGTAATAACTCTCTGGTCCACGTAAGAGCCGCCGCATTTTCCAATCTTATCTGGTTGATGGAATAGCGACGAATAAACGCGTGCGGTCCATTTCATTCTTATTAAATTATACTTTATTTTCAGTAAATTAGAGTCGTTTGCATAGTCCGCTTCAGACGAACTCTAAAAGTGGGTTTTGCGTCAGAATTTCAGAATTTAGAACAGAGTCTTGTTTGTAATTTCATGCGTAAAAAATATTTTGAAAATTAAAATATACATGTACATAAAATATATATATATTAAAATATATTAGAATACATATATAAAATTACAAATTCTCAAGAATTCTCTTATGTTGATTATATTATAATTATCAGAATTGGATGAAACTTAAAAATTTAGTTACATTAAAAGTTACATGAACAAAAACTAACTCAATTGAAAGTTACGTTAATTAAATTAAAAGTTAATTTTGAAAAACGTTATTCATATTAAATTAGAAATTCGTAATTTTTTAAAGTTAAATTACTTAAAACATTTATAATATAGATCATGAAACAAATTTAATATTTTGTTTATAAATTAAGCTTAAATGAAATAACAAAGGAATATTGTTTTTTATGTGCGAGTGTATTTTTTCTTTTATAATTTTTTTTCTCTTACACAGATAAATTTTTTAATTTCAACTAGTTATTTTTAAAACATAAACTTAAATCATTAACTTTTTTCCTAAGTTAAAAAATTATTTATTCAGAAAAGAAAACAGTTCCTCTTATCTGAAAAAGTGTATTGCATCGATACTCGAATTCTCGAAGTTTATTGTTGTCGCTTTTCCAATGATTGGTTCTCATTCAGCGCTTACTTCGTGAATGGCTGTCATCGCGGAGATCGCGTATTTTGACTATGTGTGTTAAGGGGTTAACAGTGTAATATTAAATTTATAATTTGTATAAAATTATGTAATATCAAAGGTTCTGTAGCGCGCGCGTGGCGCACGCCTGTTTTGTCTAGTTGAAAGAAAAAATACATTTCCATAAAAAATATTTCTTCGTTATTTTATAGATTTAATTTACAAATAAAATATTGAATTTTTTTGATAATCCATATTATAATTGTTTTGAATAATTTATCTTTAAAAAATTATGACTTTCTTTAAGTTAATATAAATAAAAAAAATTATTTTGGACGCTATTATAATTTGGATTTATATGCACTTTACAGATTAATGTAGCTGTGTTACAACTCCGCTGCTGCGCATCGATCCGGTGAGTTATAAAATTTCTTTGCTTATAAAATTTGCCCCAGCACTTAATTTTTTAAGATGACTTCTATCTTATAAACTCTTGTGAACGACCGGCTTCTAAGTTCTGTAATATATATTTTCGATTTGTTTTCTTTATTTCTTGAAGCACCTAATTAGCACTTAATTCTACTGTATTTGTTTATTCATTTACATAATAAATATTTGTTTTTTTGTTGGCAGTGGGGCTAGCTTAATGTTAAGCCAGTCCCATCCTATTTTTTTTTAATTTCCTGCCAAACGAGCACTTAATTTTAAAATATTTTAAAATTAATTTTGCTTTGGTTGGGGGAGGTTATCTTAATAAGGGTAATATAAATACATATTGCGCCATGTTGATACATTTAGGCCGCGGTCCAATTCGCGTTCAAACCGCTATTGGCTTTATTCTATTCTGGTTTATGCTTAATGAATAATAAAGATAGATGCGAATAGTGCTTTTAACATGAATCGAACCGTTGTCAGTATGGCAGATATCTTAACAGCTCTAACTCGCTAACTTTAACGCTTAATAACTCGCTTTGCTTTTATTTTTTTTTTTTTAGTGAAAACGCGTCGAATGAGTACATTTTTATTAAGATTTGAGGTGAGGCTCTTATTCGAAATAATTACCGTTGATTTTAGTCTGGAACAATAGCTTTAATTTTTTAATATGAACTTTTTTCATTTTTATTACGTAATTGCATGTTATTAAATATTTACGTATTATTGTGCGCTTTTGCAATAGACATGAGCGGACGTATCGCTTTATAGAACGGACGAAAAAAAATCGCTAGCCGTACTAGCATCGTGAAAATTTCGTCACTGAACTTTTTCCGGGTAACTATTTCTTTATTCCGACATCCGGATTAATTGATGCCACTATCAATTTTTCCAAGCGCGAGAGAAATTTCCGATCATCCGGCTTCCGAGAATTCGACCTAGATTCCGCTTGTTTGTCGTCGCAATCGCCCGTTGGGACCAATCGTTCTAGAACAAAATACTGAAGGCGAACGTTGAAACTAAAGCTTACCAGTCTTTATTGTGCCGTTCATGAGATGATCCGGAACGAGCCGGTGTGAAAATAATTAAACGGCTTCACGAGGCAAGTAATTAAACGTAATCACTACGAGGAACGACGCTCGGGGTCAAAGAACGCTATTCTTTTCGGAAAGCCAACTCTTTTCCGGAGCAAGAAACCGGAGAAGTAAGATAGACGCACACTTCGCCACGCCGAAGATGCGCCGTGATGCGCACAAGTTTATTTAACCAGTACTGGTAGTTTATTTAACACAAACTTGCCGGATTCGGATACGGCGCTCCAGGGTTAGCAACGTTTTGCGACACGTATAATTCATCGTTATCAGAAATTCCGGATATATTCCACGCGCTCGAAACAACACGCGTACCGTCGCCGCCACCGCCACCAGACAACAAGGTCTGATATCCGCGGGAATATCGATCGCTTATGCCGGTTATAATGTCGCGTCGCATTAGTATGCCACGTCTGCTACGATTCTTAACGGCCAGAACCGGATAGCGCGAACGCGCTGCACCTCGGCGCGATTTCGGCATAGACGCTCTTTACCGTCGGGACGGGAGTCGACGATCATCCCGACGTCACGTACAGCAGCAATGCTCTTTACGACGACATCCGGTACGTAGGTAGGTAGGTAGAGCGGACGCGCCGGCATCGACTGTTTGTGCTACCCTTTACGAGTCAGCCACCTGTGCTGGGGCTGCAAAACCGTTTATTCAATGCCACCGCGGCGGCAACGGCGAAACCCGGAGCACCGTTCCGAGTCGACGCTGAAATTAATAATCCCGCGTGACGAACGATTACGTCGAGGCGAGTGTAAAGGGCAGCAAGATAATATTTATTGCATTGCGCAAAATTACACGTCGCCACCTTAGAACTGATTACACTTGCTTTCGCGTGGAGATGACACAATTCTCGAAAACGGTATGGTGATTAGAAACCTACGCGATTATAAACAGTTATGAGTCAAGGGTCTGCACAAGTTTCGATTAATGTTGTAATGCAAGTTATTGCTGATCGGGATCGTTGTTGGTTTTCGATTGGTGCTTTAAATTTCGGGAGGGGACAAATTGAGATGTTTGTGCCTTTGACGTTTATTTGTTTTCTTGATATTATAATCCAGAGATCTTAAGGATGTATCGGACAAACATACAGTCTGTACAAAGTAAATAAAATTTGGAAATGAGTTTAATATATTCAATTAAATATATTCAATGATAAAACTTCAAATAAACTATAAAAAAATTGAAAATTCTGTGACTAAAATTATATTTTTATTTAATAACATTTTTTATAGTTTACTTACTCTGTTATTAAAAATTAAATTATTTTTTTACATTAAAAATGTTTTATGATAATGTAAAAATTTTTTTACATTATCTCAATTTTTTGTGTAAGTACTTTAAGCATTCAAAATTATTTATACAAAATTTTATTGTGATTGTTTAATTATTTTGTAAATAAATAAATTTTGATTATTTTACAGAATTGATCTCTGCATCGTAATGAAACTTTATATAAATTTTCTTAAATATTTAAAGTACTTAAATAAAAGGTCCAGATATTTTTCAGATTTATTTTCTTTTTTTCTTATTTCATTATTAATTATATTGTCATTGAAGCACATGTCTATTTCTGATTGAAATAATTTTTTATTCAGATAGAAAATCACCGCCAAATTTTTTTCTACTACTTTTAAATGCAATATAAAACAATCTACAATTTCTTCATAATTTTCTTAATGTTTTGAGAAATGTCCTGTACATCCTTAAGTTCAATATCCGTTATCATTATATATACACGCAATAAAAAGGACTACATTGCAATTACACCGTAGCCACTACTGCATATACAAATCGTGAAAGTAATCAGATTTCGCTGCAACAGTCAATTATTTGATGTTACAACAAAACCTTGGTTTGGTTGAAAAATCCTGCTGAGTAAATTTGCTCATAAAACTACACGAATTTTGTTACGAAAGTAAATTTGATTTGCTGCCAACGCGAAATAAAATCTGTCCCTAACAGATCTGTCACACAATAAATTGCAGCACAGCAATTTGTTATTATAGCAAAATCAGATTTAGTAAAATTTTTTTAGTTCATAATATTTAATAACTTAATATTTTCTCTCAACAAATTATTTTATTATTTATGTATTATCTTTCTAACAGCATTTGTTGCCACATAAAATACATTGCAACTACAAATCTTTTTTCTCTGTGTACAATTCGACAATGAAATACATTACGTAATAAGAAAAATACGCAATAAAATAAATTGTAACTGTAGAAAAAAATTTTTTAAATATATGTATCCATAGAAAATAAATCCGTTTATAAGAACTATTTGGAACTGTGCTAATTGAGCTTAGAATAGGAATCAAAAATGGTGTGTTTACATAAATTAAATTTTGATGTGAGTAAACGCATGGAAATAATGTTTACGTTTATTCGACGAAAATGGAAACATAGAACAATTTATGGAAACATTATAAATTAAAATTTTTGTTTCGGAATTACATTATTATTATTATAAAAATCACTCTTTTACATTTAACCTCACTCTGTTGTACAATAGGTTGCACAATTTGTAAGTTGCACTTTTTCCGTAATGTCGTCCAGTTTTGATGCGGTTAAACAGAATAGTAAATATTTTTTCAACGGTACGCTGCCTCTCTCTCCACTCTCTCCTCGCTATCTCGGAAAATGTCCAGACGAGAGGGGAAAAATTAATTCTGCTACACGTTCGTGTGCTCGGTTATCCACTGCCGTATGGCGGATACTCGCGTATACACTCCTGGAAATCCAACACTCGCACACTGAGCGCCCCAGGACACGATCCCAATTTGGACGTCGCCGTACACGAGCGCGCCGCCGGAATCTCCCTGCGTCATGAACAAATAAACCTTTTTCACTTTCGTATAGCAGAAATCAATTTCCGAAAAGTAGTATGGATCAAAAATAAAATGACATTATTTTCATGCGAGATTATTTAATTCTAATGTTGCTAAAAATAAAAATGCCGCGTTTTTTACTAATGTTTTCAAAAATAAAAAGAATATACATATTACATAATAAATATGAAAAAATATATAAAAAATACGTATTATATATTTATACATAGAGAAAAGAAATTGTACACGTAAATTTTTGTATTCTAATATAATGGCTATAATATAAACAATTAAATAACGAAATTCGTGTATATATAGAGCAATCTTGCTTGCAAGAGATCTCAGTTGGAAAGTCGCGAAAAGAATTTAATGTATTCCGCTTCGTCTACAACATACGTGATAAAAAGTGCGAAAAGATTTTCTAATCAAACGAGCATCCATCATAGAACTGCCGACAAATGTCAATCAGTATTAGAAACGTACCTGACAAGTGTCTTTTATGCCATTACCGGCGCAAAGCATATTGGAGGTCACTGGCCTATAACGGGCGTAGATCTTCCGACAGGACTCTTGTTCAATGATCGGTACAGTCACTCTTTGCAATATTTTCGAACTCGTGCCTTTTGGCTGAAATTTCCAGAATGCCTGTATAATACTGGTTGCCGAACGTTTACGAACGTTCCTGTCCATCTATCCGAGATCTCGTCAACATTTGTCGCGACGATCAACCGGAACTACGTCAAGCGCTCGACAATTTTAATGTTTACACGCAGCTAAACAACCTCGTTGAACATCACTGTCAACCTAAGCATCTTAGCGGCGATAAATCTTGACACTGATACGAGCGCGTAGACGCGATCAAAACGGCTTACGAACGACTAGAAAAGGACTTACCGATGTTTTTCCCCATCCTGCAACAATGGCTGAGCCTTTAGGTACGGGAGCCGATGGGAACGTAAGAAAGATAGGTTTTACATTTGAATCGAACCTCAAAAATGTAGACAACTATAAAAACAATTTTTTTTTTCAAGTATCTAACACACATATGTACGGAATAAGTTGTAATTGGCTACGTACTTTAATTAAACCAACGTCGTATTCGTAAGCGACCTCGTCAAACTTCTTATGAGAAATGATCGAGGCAATATTTGTTATCAGAGTGCCTCCTTTGCCATGATAAGTGCTGCCAACGCGCACTGTGAAGGCTGACGGAATCCCGCTAAATAGCAATAATCGTAAACGTTTAATTGATCTGACAATTTCTGTGAGAATTACGTAAGTTATATCTAATCTCACAATCAGTCGAGAGGATCGACAAGAAATTCACGCGTACATGGAAAAAACAATTTTGCTGAAATACAGATCTGAAAATAATTATTTTTAACCATTAAAAAATTTATATTGGACGTTGGTTGCTAGAGTGTCAAAATTTTTTTGCAGCAGTATCATCATCCTTGAACGTTTTATATAATTATTTTGATAGTTCAACATTAAATTATTTTCTGATCTGTATCTAGCTAAATTTTTAGATACTACAATAAGATTATTCTTTTTGTGTACCCGTAAACACAGTGTGCCGCTGTCAAAATCCATTGCTGGTGAATTATGGAGCCTCCGCATATGAGATCACCATTTTTATGAATAGAAGCCTGAAAAATAATTTCTTTTATGAAAATGTTAACTAGTACACTTGGTATCGATACTCGGCCGTAATAATTTCATACGATTGCTCGGGTGTTCAATCATATGACAATCCGGAAGGACTATTTCAACCGTGAACTGACCTGATACGGATGCTTACCGATGCTTGTATTTGTGCCACCGATTATTCTAGAGTCTAAGCACGAGGCGGAAACTATCAACGCCAGACAGAATATAATCAGCATGATTGTGGTCGTAGGCAACTTGGCTACTGACATTGTTATTCAAGAATGGGCTCTCGAATTAACGGCGAATCCCGATAAGACAAACAACACTGCGATATCGAGATATGATATACGTCAGTATTCTTAGAAATTGATTCATAACGTACATTTTCAAGGATAGCTATTGTTACTGCACTATCTTATATACAGAAATAGATAAATTACTTTTAGATCTAAAATCGAACGTACAGTAATACGTTACAAATGAATTTAAGAGAGTTAAAACTAACAAAATGTCAAACTAACGAAGTTTACTTCTTTATAAATATGTTTCAAATATGAACAATCACTAGACAGATCAAAGCTTTCGTCTAAATTAGGTTCACGTTTTAAAGTTTTTAACGTCGCATCGATATTTTCAGCAATCAATCTTTTTTTTCTATTTTTTTATATCCTATACGATTTCATAGTGCAGTGGAAAATAGTCTAACTTTTCCTATTTTTTTTATGTTCGAAATATACATCTCAATATAAAATAAAAATGCGTTCATAGAGCGATCTATTGATAGCGAAAAATAAAACTTGAAACTTTTGAAACTGAAATTGAGCAAAGCTAATGTTCACCAGGATTATTTCCATTTTGGCGAGGATCATTGTCGGTTGGACGACGAGGAAGAAAGTTCGTCCGTAGTTATGAATTTCGCAGCACGATTTATTATACAAGTATAAGTAAATACAAGTACTTATGCATCCGTTCGTTACCGCGTCGGTTGAATTATCGCTTTACTGAATCGACTGCGTGACTTTTTTGTCACAGCATAAAACTTGCAGCATTCTATGGTTTTAAAATTATTTATATTGTTATTGTATACAAAATCAGTACAATGGTATTAATTATTCTAACACATAACTGTAACATATATATATATATATTTATTTATTTATTCATCGAATTAAGATTCAAATATTATATTTCTAAGGAGTTTGCAATAATGATTTTAATCGAACGAAATTAATCGTTATTTTAGAATTGACAAAATAAAACAAAAAGTGTACGCTAACACGTTAAAATTAAACCAAAATAGAAAGAAAAACAATCATTTCGGTGTAATTTTTTGCTTGGAACTTTTGAGGTCGAAGTAACATATGAATCGCCAAATCTAATGACTCTAGTAGCAAAAAAATATAATATAAAGTATAATATAATATAATAAAAAATATAATATAAAAGTTCGATCGATTATTGATAACATAAAAATCTCATGCATTTTTCAGAAACGCGTAGCATACAATTAATGCCGTGCGCGCGCGCGCGCGCGCTACACGTTCGTCATAATCTCTGTGATTAGTTTGCACGCGATTGTAATTAACTGTATTTTCGCGAGTGTTGTGTTTCGTGCTACAACAAAGAAATTTAAGAGAAGGAGAAGGCCTGGAAGGGCGACAGCGCAATCATAAAGCGAGAGTACCTTATTTATATATTATTTATAACTTCCGGAAATTAATTTTATTCATTTTGTTTTATTTGGCTCATTTATTTGGACAATATAGATAAAGACAGAGAAAAGAATTTTTATTTATAACATTTTATAAAAGTTTATATTTAAAAAGAGAGAAGACCTTTTTGAAGAGCTCCTATTTAATCATTTTATTAAATATCGACTTTCAAAGACTGAATAAAGAATTCGATGCGCGCAGTAATTAGCCTTTGAAATATTAATTATATTGCACTATAATTTGAATATATCAGTATTTTATCAACGTAATTGTGCTTACAACTCCACTACATTGTGCCGGAATATTAGTTTCTGTTTTAATTTTTAAAGTGATGGATCGATGAAAACAAAGTGTTATGTAAGATGTATGCGATATAATTAATAATTTAATTTAAATGCATAGGAATATTACAAACAAATATTACATATCGTAAAGTCATTGCTTTAAAATGAATAGTTTATTTTACATGAATAAGCTAATTCAAAAGTGTGTGCAATCGTTCGTCAATTTATTCTGTATAGAACAGATATTCGTATTGCATTGTGTCTGTTCGTATGCGAAACTCATAAAATATGCTTTATGTATGGTCATGGTTGTAAGATACTCTGTATAATTGTGTACAAATAAGGAAAAGCTAATTATTTGCTATCGCGTCCAATCACGTTTATTGCGAAACAACAATCTCACTTACCGGAATGTTGCTCGACGAATCTGAGAGTGGGTGCTGCCCTCGTATACGTAAACTTCCTCCTGGGTTAACTCGTTGTAATCTGTTCGAAATTTCCAACTCCTAATACTTACTTAGTTTCTACCACGTACAACGGTTTAACACGTACGTGATGCTGCATGCTGACGCACGAACAATATGAAATATTCCACTGTCATGCTTCTTGAAGTTATATTTGCGTCCCTTAGCATAAATTTGATAGCAAACATCAATTTTGAGACTGTAAATAAACAATAAAATCTTACCGTTTACATAAACATTCAATATCAGCGGCTTACAAAGTTTAAAAATAAAAATTAAAATAATTAACTGAGCGTCAAAGCCAAGCTAGATGTCAATACTAATAATATTATTTATTAATAATTTTAACATTTGAAAACACAAAAGTTTCGACCTTTGTATCGGATCTTAATATCATTTCGTTAATATTTTTAATAAATTCCACTTTCGCACATTAATGTAAATTTACATCCAAGCTATCGTTTGAGATTACTCAGAACTTGATCGGTTCAGCCGTTACTGAGATGTGATAATCTCGTGTGCTTGGAAGTCGCTGATTCGGGTAAAGAGGTGCGGTCTGTCTCGCTAAAGCGTTTACTTAGCGCGATACGCGATCGCGCCTCTTGATACTGACCGTTTACTTTTCTAATAGAATTCGAATTTTACTTTAATGGCATTTTTATTTTTGAAGAACACATGTTTGTTATAAAAATTTTTATTAAATGTAACATTTTTTTGTCCATCGAAACATTGCGATAAAAATAGCAACGCGTGTTTTGATATTTTCATCTGAATTATTAAAACAGTCATCATTATAATTAGGCTCAGTATATCGCTTGTATTGAATTATCGTAACTTGAGAATCTCATAAACAAACGGATAATGTACGCTGTGTTATCGTCGAAACGCATTTTTAAGCAACACGTATAACGTGACTTACCGTGGTCACCCACAACATCGATAAGGAGTGACCCCGCGTTACTTGCCGCGACATTGAAATTATGGTGAGCGGAAAACAACGTTTATCCAAATTTATGGCAGATTTGCCATCATGCGAGATTACCTGATGTACATTTCGCTAATATTCCAACAACGCACGCTTTTTCGCATAATATTCTCCGGTTTCAAAACCGAGAACAACGTGAAAAATTAAAAGTTAAAATGCCCTTTTACTACATCGCTCAATTTAACCAGAATTTTCTGTTTTTACATTAATTAATTTCACGCCAGTAAAATATAATATCACGTCCAACGGCGTGAAGATTTATACGCAGAATAGCGTTAATTCTCAATTTCGTCGAAATTATATTACAGATTAAGGTATTCATCGCGGTCTCGATATTTAAAAAAAAAAAAAAAAAATTACTCGAATGGATGGAAAAAATATATAAACATTAGATTTTTCGCGACACTCGCCACAATACAATGTCATTCGTGCATTCGTGGCGCGCGTAGTTATGTCCGTAATTATGATTGCTATACATTTTTATCTTCCAGCCTTCATTTCGCTACGGAACGTAGCGTCGAGCTGTGTAACGTGATATTACATTTTTACTTTGATCTCGCATTCTCGACACTGACTCATTAGCAGCTTCATACTATCCGCGGTAAATGCTTCGCCTAAATAAAAATTTTTGTCGATGAAGATGACATCGTTTTCCTCTTCGCTTGTGTTCCAGCAAGTAACGCCAAGTTGTAATTATACACGTCTAAATGAGCGTATACATTCAGCTAACACACAAGAAAGGAAAATATCACGAATTCATTATACATTCCTTCAGTCGGCGTGCGATAAATGGTTAATCGTATTTTATAACGGCTCTCAGAAATGTCTTCGGCTGTGCCTGAAATTCGCGCTTGAGAAGGAATATCGTACTTTGATATTGAATTTCTAATTACGAGTTAACGCCCGCCCGGCAGCTACAGAGTAAATATTGTGCTTTTATTAACAGTCGATTAAATAGTCTAGTATAGCTATCTCAATGTATGATTCGTGATGTTTTAAAACAGGTAGCAGTTTGATATGCATAATAATAATTGTAAAACATACATTAAAGAGATACAGAAAAAACAAAGAGATTCCGTAAAATAAATCAAAAAGTATCTTTAAATCTTGAATTATAAATTGCTCATAAATTTGATCTAAATCTAATTTCTAATGAAATTCTTAAGAATACAAATATAATAATAATTGAAAATTATATATTAAAAAGATACAGAAAGAAAAAAGAGAGATTCCGCGAAATAAATCGAAAAATATTTTTAAATCTTGAATTATTTATACCAGGTATACGTTTGATAAAAATCTAATTTTTAATGAAATTCTTAAAAATACGAATATAATAATAATTGGAAATTATATATTAAAAAGATATAGAGAGAGAAAAGAGAGATTCCGCGAAATAAATCGAAAAATATTTTTAAATCTTGAATCATTTATATCAGGTAATGTTGATAGAAATCTAATTTCTAATGAAATTAAAAACAAATACGAGTATAATAATAATCGCAACTTATTAAAGAGCTATAGAGAAAGTGAGAGAAAACGATTCCGTGGAATAAATCAAAGAATATTTTTAAATTTTATCTTGAATCATATTACATCGCTTATATATGAATTTGATAAAAATCTAATCTCTAGTGATATTCTTGAAAATACAAGTATTGAAAAATAGATATATTTCAAGTGCATATCCAACAATGTTGTTTCATTTGAATGTTACGTAAATGATTATCGTGAAAGAATCGTTTTGTGGCCAACGCGAGCTCTAGATTCGCCAGAATCCGAGCTTATTGGAGAACGCATGTATTGAGGAATATCCATTTGTGGTTAGTATTATGAGCGGTCGATCTTTACGCGCGATTTGGCCTTTAAAAAATCGTCGAGTTCTTACTCCCTCTCTCCCTTTCTCTTTGTCACCGTGTGCATTCTCGTTTCACCAATACCGTTGCAAAACAATGCTGCACGTTGTTTTGAACACAAGATCGAGCGTTTCGACGTAAATAGTGGTATCGTCAGCAAATAGCAAATAATAATATCGACGCCAGGCGCATTCAACCGGTTTAATCAATTTTAATCTCGATAAATGTAATTTAGATTCCGCGATCATCCGTATTCGTGTGCATTTCGACCCTTTGCAGAGATGTATATGTACGCGAGGGAGAACGAAATATTATTGCGAAAATAGTATCAGGTATTACATTCGCGGCGCGACCGTTGCACAGTAAAAATGTCAATGTCTCGTAATATGTCTATGACGAGAAGGAAATCGACTCGGCACCCGGATAAAACTCGGTAGATACTGCCAGAGCCATCACCCCGTGTGCCGTTGGCGTCATGTCGAATGAAAATGTTTTAATTCCGCGTTTCCTCGACATTTCGGTTGGCGCGACGAACCGATGCGCAGCGAACGACCGTCCCGATGATCCCATAAAGCCGCAGACTACATCCAATAACTTTTCTGACAGCCGTCGTCCGCGGCCACCTGACCATTTCGTCCTCTTCAGCCGTCACGTAGGGACGTAGGCTTGAAGAAATGATACCACGCGAAACTGTATCCGTGTGCACGCGAGTGTGTATGTGTGCAGAAAACTGGAACCATAATATTTACGATCGCAAATAAAGCGCCAAGAATGATACAAATGACCCGACGAACCTATCTTTCGGTTTCGGATCGAAGTTTCCTTATTACGCGCCACTGAATAGAAATCCATAAAACAAAATCTTTCAAAAGGAGGGACCTAGACGCGTAAATTGTAATAATATAAATTTTTCATTCAAGCTGCATTGTTCCAAATACATTCATATTGCAGTTTCGAGTTAATGGAAAAACTTTATTGCGCGCATAGTTGCGAATTCGCCATCCGATATCATTCGCAATGTAAAGAATCATTGAGAATGTGGTAAACGCGGTGAATCGAATAGTGGGACCGTTTTAAAGCCGCAAGCACGTATTTGAACTATCATAAAGTTGCGCTATTTTATTTTCCACCACCACGGGAGAACTCCACGCGGCCGAGGAGATCGTACCGAGTAATTGTGTAAGCAACATAAATATTTCTTCGTCGGTGAAACAACAGCTCCCACGGCGATACGCGTTTACATTTCGTGCGACAGTCTCCGTATCGAGGCATTATCATCGAATCGTCGTGATACGATAGGTATCCTCCGTGTAATCATCGAACGGACGCGAACGTATCATCGATCCGATACCATCTAGTTCACCGACTCCAATATCTGGGCGAGTTCGCGCGAATGTCGGCTCCACTTTTTTTCACTCCGTTACATTTTGAAGTTGTTGAAGTTTCTTTAACGTTCTTTCAGATCTTGGTCTCCATTTATTAAAAGAAAAATCTTTTTCACAATTTATTTTTACGCTGTAAAAAATACAGAAATACTTTCATACATATATGGAAACTGGTACCGTAGTTTTGCCAGAAACATCGATCTCTGATATCGTTAAGAATTCAAGTAGAAATACATTCTTGAGTAGCTAGCGGCACATTGGAAAAACCAGCGGTCGGAAAGTTGCCGTTCAATATCGCGGCATTACGTGCGAGAGAGAGGTGGCAAAACTCTGTGAAGCGATACCGTATTAAAGTAATGGCACAGAGCGTTATTACATCATAATAGTAGGGCGATTATTGCGACGGCAGGAACTATGAACAAACGCGAAGAGACGGCGATTCTCGGAAATTTATTCCTTGACATTCGCGCGCAAGATAACAGTCGCGTTTTTCGGAGTAAAGTTACTTATCGTGTGGGAATTGAGCCAACAAAGTTGACACACGTTACTATTAATTAGGTAGCTATATAAATAACTATTTGTTTAATTTTATTATTAAAGAATAATTATAAACAAAAACATGCTGTGACTAACGCTCATTTTTCTAAAGATAAAAGAATATGTTTCTAATTAAAGAAATTTGTTTGCTGTCTCTTATAATTTTAAGCTGTTGAATTTAACTACATCTGCACAGAAATAAATTATTAGAGGAAAAGGTGGTATTATGGGCACCCATTTACATTTCAATAACTTTGTCAATAATCAATATTTTATATTGAAACTTGAACGATTATATTCGTCAAAGTTCGCTATTTAATAGATTCTAGACTCGAAGTTATGAAATACTTATTATTTAGGACGAGATTTATAAAAATGACGACACTGCACAATGGGTGGAAGTGGAATTACCAGGAGTGGTAATACGAGCCACCACAAAAATAAATAATTGGTTTTGTTTTAAAAAAACACATAGTAATTTAAAACAAAACCAATTTATTTTTGTGGTGACTCGTATCGTGGTGGCACATTAAAAAAAATTGGTTTTCTTTAAAAAATATATAGTATTTTGTAACAAAATTATATATTTTGTTAAGATAAATTGTTTAAAAAATTTACAATATAATCTCGATAATAAATTGTAAAATAGAGGTAAATACTGACTCACTTCAATTAGAAGATAAATCACAGACAAAAACTGTCAAAAGGACAGTTTTTATAACAAACTTCTAGACTTTTAGACTTTTAATTATAGAAAAAAATAAAATATTGCAAAATGCATACATTTACACGTAATTTTGCTGTCGATATTACAAATCTGTTCCTAGTAAAACAAAAAATTATCGCGACATCAAAATGACTGCAAAATAATTATTAAGTCACTTTTTGATTAATCACGATGTACTTTAATATTATTTTGACATTTATTATTGTTAATCAACGATTATCTTCTTATATATAAGCAAAAGCATAAAATAAAAGAATTTGATAGTCTTAAACAGACGTAACTTGCTTACAAAATTCAGAAACCAAATTTTTCATGTAAGAAACAAATTTGTTCATATATGCAAGTTATGTCTGCACTATTAAAAATGTCATAAAATTTCATGAACTTTTAATATATAATGGTAAATGATATTTAAATCACTCGTAACTGAAATGATTTTTAATGTACATGTTAATGAAATTATGTTTAAGTGAATTAAAATATTTAAGTGTACTTAAATTTAATATACTCTTAATAGAAACGTAAATGAAATAATACAAACAAGTAATACAAACGTTAATAAAATTTAAGACATTAGTAAATGAATATTCATATACTGCATTACTTTTCATTCATTACTTTTCATTTACGGGCTTGAACCAAGCTTCCTTTACATGTTAATTAAAAGTCATTAAGAAATTTCTAACAGTTCGTTTAAGATTATCAAATTCTCTCAAGAAAATTGTATACTCCTGCTTATATGTGAATATGATTGTTGATTTGATACTATAATTTTTTTTCTGTGTGAAATTTAAAATTCCAGCATGTGGAAATGTATGAAAGCATGCTCGCACGCACATACACACACGCACACAGATGTATTATTGAACCAGCGAATCTCTTTCGATGATTCGCCGGTTTATCGTTCTGCAGGGAAATGACAGCGAACACCGAGCAAACGCGTCCATTCGCTTCCAGTCGTCATCGTTCGCATTACAACGAATCCATTCGCTTATCCGCGTTCGTATGGCATAAACGCAACTTTGCATACGCGGATATGACCGATATCAATTTCGCGAGTGCGGAGTTTAGAGTCCACTTTACGTTTAAACGCGATATCTGAAATTACGTTCAAAATACGCGCTTCACACGTCGCACACGTCTCGACTCAAATTGAGCGCCTTGTGCACGCGTAATCGCGCGTTAAAATAAAAATCGTCCAACATTCTCGCCGCGAGAATGAAACGAACGAAAATCGTTCGCTTTTATAGGATATAATAACCTATCCGACAATTTCGCGTAACGCGTCCGTGAAATTCATGCGAAATCCACGAACGCTTCGCTAATCATAGAACAAAAGGATCCGATAGTATAAGGATAAAAATAAATTGAGGTCGTTTTCCGGAACAATTCTCGTCTCCCGTGAGGAAGCCGGGGCGTCCATGCGCGACGAAACTAGTTGTCTGCTCTGCTCCCGATAGTCGACAATACGCAACAAGCCGCGACAACAGCGAAACCGGAGAAAGAAATTCTCCTCGCTGTGTGCGGTGCGAAAATAAGCAGCCCGAAGTTTGCCTCGGTTTTGCCGATGAAGCCGGGAGTGTCTCCTTACACGCGTAGTTCGGCGCCCGCGGACCGGGAAGCTCCGATAACCAGCCGCGCG
The DNA here is from genome assembly GCA_003595255.1 of Solenopsis fugax. Classification (NCBI taxonomy): domain Eukaryota; kingdom Metazoa; phylum Arthropoda; class Insecta; order Hymenoptera; family Formicidae; genus Solenopsis; species Solenopsis fugax. Next base: position 26,613 of record QKQZ01014863.1, read on the forward strand.
TCGGGCACACCTCGATTCCACAAAGGCGTATCGACTTTTTATTCGACTCGGTGTTTCGCACCTTCGCTACCGCCGCCGCCGTCGTCGTTGTCGTCTTTTTAACGACAAAACTCGACTCCTCTAACCGGAGGGAAACTTGGCTCCCTGGATGTCTCGCGAACGAGGACGATCGCAGCTATAATCATCGGCGTGGCGTGTTATCTCGCGCGTAAAGGGAGGTAATTAAGAGAAAAGGGAGAAAAAAAAGAGGGACAACGGAGGACCGAAATTTTCTTCGCAGTCGTCCATTCAATTTTGTTAATTCGCGAAATTCCTTGATAATCAGCGCGCTGCTTCTTCTCTCGCTCGAATACTACAGAAAAATTATCTTAAAAATACAAAGTTAAAAAATTTTGCCAATTAACAAGTTTTAATTTACCTTTCTTGAGGAAAAATGTGGGAGTAAGTGTCTTCGATTTCCATCATTCCCCGCTTAGTAGCCTGAGAAAGAGAGAGAGAGAGAGAGAGAACTTTAGTGAGCTGAGAAAGAAACACGCGCGGTAACACACGGCGTCGCGACGCGCGGCACGCTTATTGCGACAATTTCGCGAGTTTCTTGGGCGACATCAGGCGTCGCTACGACGAAGATAGTTATCCCCGACGGCTGTGAAACGTGTATCCGGTGTCGCACACGAGCGCATCCGCGCCCGCCGCGGTCCCTCTTTTCAGTACGTTAGGAACTTAATAATATAAAAGGAGCACAAAACGCGCGGGTGGGAAACGGAGGGCG
>QKQZ01014870.1:0-30927 GCA_003595255.1 Solenopsis fugax
CCCTCTAGAATGACAATCGATTTATCGAAGAAATATTTCGATATAAAAATTCGCTGAAAAAACTAAATTAACAAAATTCCATGTTATTGTTTTAACTTTGTGTAACTCGAAATGTGTATAACCGAATAAAAAGTTAAATAACAAAAAAACACTCGAGTGTATGTACATTCGTGTGATAATACACTGAAGTTTAAGAATAATGAGGAAGTATGTGTAATTAAAGGTTAAAAGTGTACCTTGAAAAAGTTTAGAAGTGCTCAAAAGTAAAAATGCTTTATAACAATTGTCAGTTATTATGTATTGGTATATTGGCATCATTAAAAAAACGATGGGCTACTAAACGAATATATCTATAAACAATTGTTAGAATACGTCACCTAATAATGGAGATAATAAGATTAATAAGGGTAGCCATATTGTGTGTGTGTGTGTGTGTGTGTGTCGACAGTAGCCATAATATCCTTTTCTCCTCTATATATTTTCCAGTTTCTTTTTATTATAATCATACGTGTAACATTTTTGTGACTAACTTCAACGTATTCTATATCGGTCTCATTAGTTGGCTAAATTCTGCTGGATTAAAATAAATCAGTATTATTATACGTAATGTTAAAGCGAATCTTGTGCTTATTGGATAGTGATATTCGGTCGAAACTTCATGTGTTATTAGTTAATACATGAGATTATATAAATCGTTACAGTTATCCTATATGATTCTATATTTTCGGTTGAGCGCACAATTACTGAGCCAATATAGCAAAACTTGCTTATGAAACTATGATACGTTATAGTTTCCTCGAGAAGTTCAATCTCTGATTACAGAAAGTTGAATTGGAAACGTATCTTGCTGTCGTGCAGAAAGCATCGAGGGTATTGATACTGCAACGTTGTAATGAAATATCTTATATCTTCAACAGACCCTGTAAGTTATGGGATGAGAAGCACATACGAAATAAAATACAGTTTGTATTTCTCAATAATGTTAGATGAGCATTTAAGCATAAATAAACACTTCAAGCTGTAAAATGGAAACTAAAATTCTACAACGTGATTTTCGTAATAGTCAATTCCTGGGCTTAAGGTCGCTCTAAACTCTTTATTCTGCGTGTGACGAACAAAATGTGACGAATTATAAACGAAGCGGCAACCAGCTATAGCTAACTGAAAAGTTTTCTTCTAGTCGGCAATCTTTGTAGATTTTCTTTGTGTTTCGCTTCGGGATACGGCGTCCCGGCTTCGGCACATCAATCGATACCATAAAACGTTACGCTCTGAGAAAATAAAAGGACCGATTCCGTTGCCGAGCAAAGAGTACAACGGACACAGGATGTTAGGCAGTCATTGTTTCAATCGGTTTGCGTAATTTTCGAAACGGACCGAAACTGGATAACGAGCGGTTCTCGTTATTTAAAGGCCACGGCCAATACCGCCCCGTTTGCTTAAGATTCCGGTTTGCCGATCGGCGTTCGTTTATCGATCGGCACCATTTAAAACTTTAAATTGGCAAGTAACGAGCACCTTTGTACCGGATAAACGTTAGTTCGGAATACGTTTTTCGCCATTGAAACGGTAACGGAGGCTGGTTTTTATCGAGAGCCAATTTGGCAGACTAGTGAGGCCGACATAGAGCATGTCGAAGTCGCTCATAAAAATGTTGCACGAATGAGTATAACCGAGTTTGTCGTTAGTGCGGTGAACTTTGCATTTGCGGTTCCTAACTAACAGTGAGGAAGTCGTTTGAAATTTTAATGGTTTTAATGCGCAAGAAATTAAATTTGAATTGGGCTATGGGAATATAATTTCCTGCTTTTGATAGATATTATTTATGAATTGTAATCATAATTAATAAATAATATCATTCTAACGTTTCTCTCGCATAAACTGACATTAATATACAGTCATATAATTTCTACTTTGCATTTTACTTAAATCCAAAGGGATTTTACTATTTCCCATAATATTTAATTTTCATACTACACGAAAACTTCTCTTTTATCAAAATAATAAAAGTTTATATATTTTTAGAAATTTAACGGAAAATTAATAATTATATTTTGAATGCCTTGTTAGCAAAATTAAATATTTCATATTCATAGAGAAAGTTGCATCGTAAATAAAGAGGATAGTGCATACAATACGAGATTAATTTATTTAAATTTTTTAGATTTTATGACTTTTTTCTGCGAGAAATTATAATTGAAAATGTTTTATTTATTACCGTTCTATGATTAATTTTTAAATACTTTGTTTGAGTTTTTATAAAATGTCAGAAAATAAGAACCATTTCAGTTTCTTTTAATATTCTTATTGCACAGCTACATTGTTATTCATGCAAAGGCAAGAAATAAGAAATAAGTTATTTATGTAGATATATGTTAACATAATTTATTTATTCGTTTCTTGAAACAAAATGTATTTATTGTAATTCCCTATTGTATATCGAATTCGTAATGTTGAATTGTATCTGATTTAAGTTATTTTTTAATCATTCTTGTCGTCACTGCTCCTATTTAATAATAAGTCATTAATTTAACACAATGGAGTTAATTTAATTCAAAGAAATATATTAAATTTGACTCAAATTTAATTTATTATTTACTAGATTTATATGTTAGAAAATGTAAACACTGCTTACTCTGAAATTAAGCAATTTTACCACAGAAATTGATTGATTATACATGCCTATTTTTTTAACTACATGTTTTATGTTTTAAAATAATAAATTTCGACACACGTATAGAAGTTAAATATAACAAAATATTATTTAACACAAGAACTTGGTTTAAATTTAATCTTTAATAGTTAACAGTGTACCGTTATAATTAAAAAATAGAAACGCGCGTTTACAAGCATGTTCGTGTATGCAAGGGTATTTCTCAACAGAAACATTAGAAATTCACGTTGCTGTCAGCAGATTATTAAATAACATTCAAATGCGACATAAGCGTATACCCGATGCATTCTGTTGCGCCGCGTCGACTATGTTCCCGACGTGTCGCTACTCTTGCTGTTTCATTTCACTGACGGCGACACACACGTTATTTCCGACGAAACACGTGCGGGACCACAAAATACTCGCGTCCGCGGGGACAATCCTCGTAATAGTCTTGCGCGAAATTAACGTCTCGACGACGACGACGACGGCGACGACGATGATGACGACGTCACGATGATTACACACGCATGCTACCTACTTATGTACCGCCAAAGTACGCGTTCCGTTCTCCGTGATGCAATTTCGTGCTCGTCAACGGTTTCCAAGATGGTCGAAATCACGTTTAACGTTCAGTCAGAGAATCATATTTTCCCGTCAAGACTTCATCTCATCGGGATATCACCTTCGTGATTGGGTAATCACTTTCAATCGCGCTACATTTTCATCTTGAAATACTGCGCAGAATGTACTGTATCACAGCTCAGAATTGAAAAATCAAAGTATTAGTTTTTAATAATTCTTGTGAAAAAAATTAATGAATTCGTCAGTCCTATATTGGAAATCTATGACAGTTTAAAATATGACAATTATTGTTTATTGATTAACTAATTATTGTTATAATTAAAATTAATTATTTTTAATTAAATTAATTAAATTAAATTAATTAATTAAAAAGAGAAATATGTTTTTAACAGCAACAGTGTGATATGAGAGTCAGAGAGGTATATTTAGTATATATAAAATGCGGTGTGAGAATTTTTCTCCATTGTGTTTACCGTACAATTGCTCCAGAAAAAGCATTTCTATCTCCTGCTCGTGTTTCTCTTTTATTTTCCTATTTCGTTGAATATTGCACGTGAATCTAATAATAAGTCAGTCAACGTGTTTATGAAAAATGGTTAAATATTTCGATTATTTTCGTTGTTATTTTTAATATGTGTGTTGTAAAAGTATTCCATATTCGAAAATATGTTGATATGTGTAGATTGCAATTGATTGTGACAAAAAATGTTAATGCTACAGCTGAAAGCTTAATGGCAGAATGACTATTTCTATCATATATTAATAAATTCAATTTAAATATATTCTGTAGATATATTTTCATAATTCATAGCGATTTGATTGTATTTAAATTGCATCTTTCTGCAAATTTATGCAGATGTAATGTGAAAGTTCTAAATACAATATATAGTTAAACCACAAATATAACTATTTTAGTGTAAATATTATATCATTTTATAAAGTATTTTGAAACTCTTTTTAATGAATGATATCTACAAATATCTGATTTTTATGGCGAAATTATCACTTATTAAAGTACCAAAATAAATTATGTAAAAAATAATAATCTAGTACAGTAGTATTTCGTGTTTTGCACAAAATGAAAGATAAACGAGAGTTTCACGAAAATTTTATATTCTGTTTTAATGGCAAATACGCACTTATGTGCACAGGCGTCGGTAATATCCTGTATGAGTACGACATAGAAATCTAAGGAACACTGAGAAAACTTTCGATGAACACGCGCAAAATTTTGCCGTGACCATGCAAGAGCTCGGTTACATGGATAATTCGCTCTCGTTTCAGTGAGTGTTCAGAAGTTTCAGAGAAGCGGAAACACTTGGGAAATAGGAAACTTTTCTAGGAAACTGAAAGTTCTATGGTGGATGTTCGCAAGCGTGTACAAGTGGCATTTATGTTTATATAATTTTGCGAGGTTGTCTACCTGAAATTATAAGATTCGTTGTTGCATTGTTTTCAGCCGTGAATTTTTGGCAATTCAATGTGTGTGTGTGATTAGGGAAATATTGCAAAAATTTTTCTGCAATATTTCCCTAATCACACACACATACTTTAGCAATGTTGCAGTAATGTTCAAATATATTGTGACAAATAATGTTTTACGGTTCACTGGCGAGCAGGATCGCCATTAGACAGACGCGGCGCAATTATACTTCTAATTAAAAAACCACACAAAATAGAATAAAAGGCACGTAGCATTATGAGACTGTTCACCCACATTTTAATGAAATGATTCCTTGAAGAACCAAGTTTCCAAAAAATTGAGTTTGAAGATGAAAGTAAGTGAGATGTATTTTGATTGTAAAATTTTTGATTCTTGAGTATAAAAATTAATTCAGAAACATAATATTTCTGGATATAGGGTTAAAATATGTTAATACAGTTAATATAATAGCAACTGAAATATTATCAGACTCATCACATAAAACATGTTATATACGTACATTGTAATATTTTGCTGCAAAATGTCTTGCATTGCAATATTTCTAAAGGCGGACATTTTTTTCTGTCATTGTTACAATGTTACAGCAATATTGCAGCAACGTTTTTGCAATGTTATAATTTTGCGATGAAATATTGCTACAATCTTTCTATGTTGTATGGGCAGTTTGTATTTACTTTTTCTGAATGAAGATTATTGTATTTAGAACATAATCCGCATATAAGAAATTCGGAAAATAATGCCATTTATCTTGCGGAAATGCGATATGTACTTTAAATTTAATATATATAATATCTTAACTGATAATACTATCTGAAATATTTGAACATTTGTGGAGTACGTTGCAAAACACATTCATCTTAGTAAGCAGATAATATCTGTTTAAATGTTGAGTATAATAATAATAAAAAATAACTTTCCGCGGTTAAGAAAATCCGAAATTTACAATACTAAACAGAGGAATAAGATAACATTATTTGCTGATGCGACATATTTTCTAACGCATTATTTCTATGAAAATAGCAGCAATTTTAAAAATAGTAAAATTATGTTACATTTTCGTTGTAGGAAGAAGATTTAGATTTTAGAGGAAAAAAAAAGATAACTTTATAAGGCGCATTTTATAAAGTAGACATAAACGGTGGAAATGAGGTAATGTTATTGACAGAGTAGTCAATAGACGCGAATTCGATTTTCACGTTATTTGTTGCAACAAAATCATATCAGTTTGCCCTCTCATGAAGTAGAACGATAGCGGCTTTCGGTGAACATGTATTTATACGGGTGTTCTAAATGGTACAATTAGTCATATTGTTCCCGGCTGTTCGCATAGCTGGGCTTTGGTTCCCCCCATTTTCCTCTGCTTCATTCCAAATCGAGTGCACTATCGAGCCAATTGTTTGTGTGTACACCGTGATGGCACGAGGATAACCGATGTAGTGGCGATAGTCACTTTGGAATTTGCGCACTCCTGTAAACTGTAGCAGTATTGTTGTGCAACAATAACGACATATCGATACGCCCTGCCCGCTTTTTCCTCCCGCATGTACTACACACTTCCATGGCGTCCGACGCTATAAGGCTCGAAAAATATTCGCGAATATCAGTTTGAACTCCATCCTCGAACTTGAAAAGGGAATTCCACCCACAGTGCAATGGTCGCAAATATCGCGTCAAATACGCGCGACTCGCGCGCGCGGAAATTGAATATCGTTCTTGGTTGATCGGGTGACGTTGCCATCGCGTCGCTTTGAGAATTTCACAAGTTTCTACTGAATCATTATTGACGCACGATATCTCGAGAAGAGCGAACGAGTTTCTAGATCCGTGCTATCGAACTGCGAAATGTGAAATATTTCAGAATTAATGAGTATTTTACTTTATTTTATTGTAAATATCAATATTAGTCTTTTTTTCTGGCTTGTTGACTGCTTTAAGAAGAGATTCATTTTAGATAAATAAATCTGTTTATTTATTTCTTAAAATAAAATATAAATATGTTTGAGTCGCCAGAGAAGCATGTAAAAGAAAAATTGTACCTCGCTGACATTTGATCTAACTGATCGTCACCTTCGCGCAAAAAGAAACCGCGAAACTGCTCGCGCTTGCAATTCCTGCTATTCAGCGTCGCGCTAAACTGGTGCTTAATTGCAGCTGAACTCAAGACGATTAGCGAAACAGAGTAATGTGCGACCGCGACGAGTAAGTCGGTTGCGGCAGTATGTGGAGAAAACGAATAAACGTGGCAAGTTGTTTCACGGTTTAGCAGAGAGATCTCGGGTGTTCGTTGAAAAACTAGAAAGTCAGAGTAGCGGTACATAAAAGAAAAAGAAAGAACGTCGCAATCTCGAGTTTAGGTATATTTCTCGGTACGTGATGCACCATGATTATTATAATTGCAAATTTAACTTTACAGATGTAATATTATTCACAGATATAACAGTTTTATTTTTTAAAGCATTTATCACACTCTAAATAGATAGCTAAAAATCTGAATATTTAATTCTGTTGTCGTTTTTTATAATAAAATTATTTTTATAATAAAATTTATAATAAAAATTAATTTCTAATAAAATTCTTTTTGAAACTTTATTTAGTCAGTTGTAAATTTAACGCAGCTTGCATCACATTAATTCGTAATTTTAAGCTAAAAGATATATTCAATCTTCTTATATCTCAATATAAATAAATATGAATAAAATCCGAGATCTAAAACCTGTGAATTAATTATCTCACATTATAACTTATATTTTATTATTATTTGATTTTATTATTTAAAGAGATTTTTTTAGCGTAAAATATTTTTGTAATAGATGTAACGTTTCCGTCACGGAGTGATGCAGTATTCCGAGAAATCGCCAAGACCTTTCAAGGTGAAAACACTTTTCTGTTACTTGTAGCACTAAACAGCGAGAAGTTCTTGAAAAGAGGCGCGAAGTTTCGAGCTGTGCTAGACGACCGAAATAAAATGCCCCTTCTGTCTGTATTTAACGATTCCTTTTGTCGGCTAACTGCCTTCGAAGTAGCTGTTACCTACGCCACCAAAGTAAATTTCGACTCCTTTCGGAGACGCTGTGTCACGGCCGAGAGGCGTCATGTAATTCCATTATGCAAACTGTCAAGATGTAGCAGGAATGGAAGCTCTAATCGCGCACGGGGACTTTAAAGTCGCGACTGTTTAACTTGTAATTAAGAGAAGCCCAAAATGGCAGAGCGTGCGATACGCATTGCGTAATACATCGTTATATTCTGACTTGAACATAGAGAATATTAACTAGTATTTCAGTAGATGTATTATTGTGTAAGTTATTAAGTAAATATTGAGTTGTAAAAAATTTTTCGTTTCGCTAATCCCAATCAAAAGTGATTAATTTATCATATAATAAGTTTTTTCATTATACTATATATCAAATAAACATATAAGAGAAAAATAAGAAACAATCTAAATTAATTTTGCGAATATTTCATTTTTAAAATAAAATGCTTTTTACTTTTTAAGCTGCATTCTTCAGTATTAAAAATTTAGAGTGCATGTAAAATGTATTCTATATAAGTACTATAGATTTTCAACTTAATAATGAATATCAAATTTAATAATTTCTAGTGTCTATTGTTCTGTCATTATCTTAAGGGGGAATATGCACATAGATGGAGGCCTAACTTCGCGAGTTTTTTTAAAAAACGAAAAAGATAGGGCCTGAGCAGAAAGATGGTCGCAATAGAGTCGTAGTCGTAAGTCCAACGCACAAACAATTGACGTTAATCGTCAATCGTATTGATGCCATACGACAGACGATTAACGTAAACATCAATTGTTTTGTATGGCATCGATACGATTGACGATTAACGTCAATTCTTTATGTGTTGGACTTATGACTACGACTACGACCCTATTACGATCGTCTTTCTGCTCAGGCCTATAGAGATTTTACTCCATTGTAAAGATTAATTATGCTTTTCTTTTTAAATTTGACATTTAAATTTTATTAAAAAATAAAATAGCGTCGTTATTCAAATTTTCTTAAATCATATTTTTAAAGAGGGCGTTTACAGTGTGACTGCTGCTTCTACAAGACGCGTCAAAATGTAAAATGAACAAGTTTATAAAGTTGAAACATCTAATGCTTGACGTAGCCGTTGTTTGAAATATTGCGTTTGAAAATGGCAGCTAGTCAAAGTCAGTACAGCGGTTTTTTTCACTACAGATTTTGTTCGTTTTTTAACTGGGACAAAAACTAAGCATCGTAAAAAATCGTACGTCAAGCACTAGTTTTTAGTGTCTACAAAAAGTGTGTAAAATTGCAAGTCGATCGGTGAAGTTTTCAAGCTATAGTGGTCACGCGTTTTGAAAACATGATTTGGATAGCTGCGCCATTTTATATTACTTTTATAATAAAATTTAAATGCTAAGTAAAAAAAAGTATTATCTTTATAATAGAATAAACGACTTCTCTGTCTCCTCGTTTTTCTATAAAAAAATTGCAAAGTTAGATTTCATTTCGCCCTATCTAATTGTAAGTGTATATGAAAAAAATCTCCCTTAAAAACTTCGATTTTGCGATATTTTAATATTACAAATTATAAATTAATAATAATAAAATATATTTGAAAGCATTTTATAATCATAAAGTACGACTTCTGTTGATGTTTCAATTTCTTCGCCTTAATTGGAGTAAGGATTTGTCACACGACTTCGCACAAACGTTATAAAATCAGAATTGAATTGTATCGTTCGTATATCAAGCATTTCACCAATCTTTCGTTTTTGCTGCGAGCGCATATCACCAACATACTCTCATCCGATGCGAAGCGATGCACTTTCGGTCAGATTGGACGAGGGAGCTGAAAGTTTTGCTTGGTTGAAATTTCTCGTACTAGCGAGCGGCCACAGAGAAAATCGATTGCAATGTCCCGCGAGAGTTTCGTATTTGGTGGCACGCACTGATCTGAATTTGGAACGTACTATCCTAAATACATTCGGTTTGACATCGACTGTCCCGAAAAACGTCTAACGTAACATACTAGCGCGTCCTCTGCCAGAGCTAGTGAGAAAAATAAAGCGCGATTCGGGGTGCCCGAAGTTGCCGATGGGAAAGTTTGTCTTGAGTTGACTCGAATTTGTCGAAAAATTCGGTCGATTTTAAAGGTAATGGAGTTTGAAAGACTCGGGTTTCACGGAAATACAAGAAGCAAACAAACAAACAACTTTTGTTAAAAGAGTTTATTTCATACGTTTATTTAAGCAATGATAATTGAAACTTTTAATTAAAAAAGGACGCGCATAGAAAATATTATAAAATATTAATCGTACAAAATTTTTTATTTTCCGATTCTCTTAAGTTTAAATTCAAAGAATAATCCTCTCAAATTATATGTCCTTTTATTATTTTTCTTTTAATTTCAAACATTCTCTTTTATCAAAATGTCATTAGTATACTTATGAAATAATATATTTTTTTTCTAGGACAATTGCGAATTTCTCAATTATAATAATATTCTTAAAATAAAATATATTAAATAAAACTATCATATATGATAATAGGACATGCACGTGTACGTACATATTTTTATTATCATAATAAAGTATTGTACATAAAATAATTTTTATGATTTACATCACATAATGTAATATTAGAATTAATAGAAACTTTTTTGTTTCATAATTATTATTTTCTTGATAAAATATTTTAATATAATGAACTAAAACTTTTAAGTTAATTACTACATTTGTGCAGAAACGATGCTTCATAACTGCAACTCTCGCATAGAAAAATAAAAATTAACTTCTATGAGATTTAACAACAATGTGCTGTTTTACCACATTACGGTTGGTATAAAATCTACAGAAAATGTCGAATATATTAACGTTCCGTTTATACATAACGCGTAACGAGCATCAGCGGAGGGAAAATTTTATCTTTGCTGAGAATTTTGTGCTCAACTTGAACAAAGACGACACGACTGCCCTAAGCGCGCCGCGCCGCAATTAAATTTGCCGTCGTTAAACGGCAATTAATATATTAAAGTTACGCGAATGCTTTGAGAAAATCGATTAAAATTCCGTTAGCAACAAGGAACTAATTATGAAACTGCCGTGCTGTCATTGAAATCGCTCTCGGAAATTTCGGGAATTATCGTGAAGTGGCTGCCATTTCGAAGATTCGGTAACACCACGAACTATTCGTGAAGGGCGTAATATAATGCGAAGCAGTTAATTGCAGTTGTAATTGGCTGTGATGAAGGCGACTGGTCGCGTCGAATATCGTTATTATCCATCGCGAGAGTAATGGCGATTGATTAATTGCGACTGATTAATTGCGACAGCGCACGAGCGCGCCTTCATTGTACATCCGCGGCAAATTTCAATTGCGGTAATGCAGTTAAATATTAATTATTTGCCGTTAGATTACTTCGTTTACCAAGAACCCGCGTACGAGCCGCCGGCGCTTCCGCGGAAAGCTTGTAACAGCCATTTCGAAATATTTCATATATCTGACAACGTGCGTACAACTGTATGTACATACAACAAGTTGCAACGTGTGTGCAAATTACATTACATAATCATGCAATTGTCAAAGTCATTACTCTCGTTTTAATGAGACATTCCAATTTTGACGAAACGTTTCCAACAGTATGATCATTTTCGAAAATATTACAAAAATCTCTTTTTTTATTTGAAAATTAATGACCAAAAATCTTTGTTGTTTTTGTACTATATTTTAAAAGAAAATTCGCATTGAAAACAAAGAAATTAAAAATATCATATGATAAATATATAAAATATAACAATAAATATAGTAAATATAATTATTATTACACTGAAAAAAAAGACGTAATAATTACCATGTATAGTGAAATAGTATCAATTAAGTATTTGATCAATGTAACCAAAAATAATTTTTCTTTTCTAAGTATTTAGTAAACTTATACCAGATTTGGTGATACTAACGAAACATTTAGAAAAATAAAATTATTTTTGGTTATATTGACAAAATATTTAATTGATACTATTTCACTATACATTTGGTAGTTATTACCAGACTTTTTTTCAGTGTATACGTATAATTATCTCCTTTTAACATTAATTTAGATTTTATTGAACTAATACTTTTAACTTGAAGAATAATCTTCGATGTATTTAAATATCGTGTCTCTCTTATTTATTATATAACCTAGTTTATATAATTTTAAGTACAACATACAGAATTTATATAGCATGTGTGAAGTGTGAAACAAACTTTAATTTATTTACAACAAGAATTTAACGGGTCGTTAAAGACTCGATAAAACTGATAAGTGATAATTAATCCCTTGAATTCGCTTTGAAAAGACGTTCATTTGGATTTACAAAAGGAAATAAGGACTTTCTCTCTCTACTTTTCTAGCTCTTTCTATATAAATACAAACTTGTTCCTGCCATCTATTGTCTCGCGAACATCTCATTAATCCATCAACAATCACTTCTCGCTCGTAGCGCGCCGCGGAAAAAGTTCGACTCCGATGGAAATGTTTAATACCTCGGACGGGACAATTAAATCCTGGGCGAACATCACCGCACAGAAAGTCGAATTACTTTGAGAGAAAGTTTCCCGGTGTATAGGGGGAGGGGAGAGGGGGTGGATACGAAATTTAACTCCGCTGCGTGAAATTATACGAAACTGCCGAAAGTTAGCGGGCAGTTATTTCGTTAGTTGTACGTATTGTACATATGTACGTACGTAGAGAGCGAATCAGTAAAATAATTAGTTGTTCTCGTATTTCAGCCTATCATACGAAGGCAAAATTCGATACCCGCGTATTCCACCCTTTTCGAATGATGCTAATTGGCCAATTATAGAAATAATCACGATCACATACGAATACGCTTTCATATAAATGCCCCGCATTGCTTCGTTTCCTTTCGGATCACAATCATACGCACGTTTACATTGTAACTAACGCGTTCAAACGTACTTGTATTCGTATAAATGTTCGCGAATTTAATTTACACACATTGAAATTGCATTTCGATCGTAAATAGCAAAGCTCAGCTGATTACGATCATATAATTAATTTCCAAATATCGTGCTTTAATTTAATCAATACATTGCAGAGAACAGTTCTCCCGATAAAAATATTATCTTTGATATATCAATGGATTACGGTTCAAGCCATAAAGCTATTTTTCATCATTATAATAGGCGAACAGGTGCAAGTATAAATATCAAAGTTACATATGGAAAAAATATTAAAGATCGGGAATTCTTTCGGACATATTACAAATTGTCTGCGCTGATTTTTCACTGTCCTGATATTTTAGATAAGGATTAAAACTTGACAGCAATATATTGCGTCATATGTTCTGTTTTACCAAGATTTTTTCCTCTTTTGCGATATCGTGCTCGCGCAAGTAAAGTTTCCCACAGTTAACTCTCTTCATTCTCACGAACTCACCACGGATACTTATTTGCGAAACTCGTAAATCTTCGGTCGCCATATTTGTAAAACTCGTAAATCTTGCAGTACTTTGTCGTCGCATTCGTCGCTGCCGGTATTTCGAATACGGAAAATCGCTGCGACGACGGGGCTGCCGTATAAGCAGATATTCTACGAATTTCTCGCATTTCCTGTACCTATGATAGCATACTCAGACATATGGGTGTTTCAAAAAGATTTAGATAATTTTTACAATAATAAAATTTAGTTCAAATGTTGTAAACCTTGCAACAATTAATTTTGGTAAATTATAAACTTCAATTATTATATTGTTATAATATATAAAATATATAGAAAGTTATAAATGAGAAAGAAAAAAAAGAGGGGAGGGAGAAAACTTGATTTTATATTCTATATCATCGTTATTATTTGTTATATTCTAAAAGTAAGGTAATCCAGAGAAAGATGCCACTTTGATTATAGTTTCCTCATAAATCACAATTAATTTGATCGCGCATAAGTGTGCGCTAGACTGTTGAGAAGCTATTATGAAATTGATGATGTTAATAAGGATAGATAAAGATTTGTGTAAGAATATAAAAAAATAAATCGTGAAATATTATAAATATATCTTTATAATATTTAATAGTTGATAGCTAAGTTCTGCGTTTACGGTTCGATATTTATTTTGAAACTAGGTAATTGTTATCGAGTTTCGAGCCATGGTTCACTTTCAGTTAGATACATGGCTAGTATACATGGCTAGTATGTACAAGTGACATTTTTTCCTAATACTATTATAGACGTGGTTGCAATTTTTTATTTTAGTGCAGAATCTTGATACAAAACTTTTATAAAATAAGTAAATAAATTGTAAAGAAAATAGTGATATACAAATTTAACATAAAATGAGTTGGAAGAGATACCATTTAAGGCTTTTTCTTAGAATAATTTTATTATGTTATAGAATTAATACAAAAAATATTAATGTAAAATATTCTTTAGATTTTTATTCATACAAATAAAATAATTTCGATATTTCAGATTTTTAGAAAAAAAATTAGTGATGCCCTGCAAAACCTTTGGAGTGTAAACTGAAGTCCAAAGGAGTAAGATGTCAGTTTATACAAAATATTATTTTTCAAGCTTGATACCTTCATTAAAATTCTTATAAATTAAAATTTTAGGTATTTTATATAGGTATAATTCTAAACATTTTAAATTTGTGAAATGCTGTTGTAAAATCTACACTGAGAAAAAAATGTTGTAATATGAATTAAAATGTAGTTTGACTCAAATAAATGTCGAATCACGGGCTGTTACTAATATATGTATAGTTAATTCAATTAAATTTTATTTTCATTCTCAACTGTTTGTTATTGTCTTTACTTTCAATCTTTTTGTTTCATTAACACTACTACTGAATTAATAAAACATTTCCAATGAGACTAATGCTATTGATTCAACAGTACTCTTTTCTCTGTGTATAAAAGTATAAGAAGTTGCTTCTCATACATTTATGTTTTATCACTTACTTTTATATTTTTATAATATAAATTTGATTGTCTACTACAGATAAATGAAAGTTTCTGTTACGTCATACTATTTATGTAAATAGTTGTGGCATCTTCCTTCATAAGAGATGGCATCTTTCCCATATACGTTGGGAAAGATGCCAGTTTTGCAAAACTTTATTAACTTTTTTTCTCGAAAATCAGGAATATTGAAATTATTTTATTAGTATGAATAAAGACTGAAAGAATATACTATGTATAATAATATTTTTTGTAGCTCAATTCCGTAACATGATAAAGTTATTCCAGAGAAAAGGCTTAAATGTAGTATCTCCAACTCACTTTATATGAATTTGTATCACTATCTTCTTTTCAATTCATTTATAAATTCTATAAATTTTGCAAGATTCTGCACTAAAATGAAAAATTGCAATCGCGTCAATAATTGAGCACTTTCTCTTTTCCCAGAAGTATCTTTATCATCGACAAATTTCTACGCTTGGTTAACCGTGACTATAAAACTGATAATTCACCGCTCGATTGCCGCATTAAATGCTCACTCATGCGAATATTGGTTTTCATTATGTTCACCATTATTAGTTTGCGGCATACCATCGTGCACGGCGAGCAGTAATGACAATTCCGTTTGCAGGGACGAGTTTGAGATAGTTCGCTGATTGAAGGACCATCGGGCAAGATTGTGAAGCGAATTGCTGGGCGTTTTGGTAGATGTGCTGTCTAGACATAAATGTCCGTCGCGTCTAATTGTGCAAACAGTCGCACCGTGAGAGGAGTTAAATTCGCGGGATAATTTGTACTCTGGGAATCAGTGGGAACTAGCATACATATACATTTCGATACCACTATGACGTATCTGTAGCACCAGTAAAAAAAAGTCTTCCGATCACTCGAACCTTCGGTGCTCGCTTCTGTCAATTCAATGGCGACATCCTTTCAATATAATTCCCGATTATCCGTCGGCGAACAATGCATTGAACAGTAATGACGCGACGCGACGCATTCGTTTCACAGAGAAAACTTTTTAATGCCCTTCTGTAGGCGTTTGTGGAAAATTAAAGTTTGTCGGATGGCGTCGAGCTGCGGACCGGATTGCCTGGCAAAAATTCTTCGCGCGAAATTCACTTTATTCCTCTTTCTTGACTGGATGCCCTCTCTTTCTCTTTTATCGCTTCCTCCTTTTTCCGACAACGAGGTGGCGAAACGATTCGACCTATATGCTTGTGGAAAACTCGTGTATAACGTTTTATTGATGGCTGAAGCTGTTACAGTCATCGTTATTTCGCTTCCTCAGCGCTTCTGCCACGCTTTAATGCTCCTACAGAGCCAGCACGTATGCGAATTTTTGGCGATCCATCATCGTATTGGTTTGATATTACCCTTTTAACACGTTGCGACTTTCCGTCAAAATTAATGTAAAAAGTCCATCAGCTGATGCTAATACACTTTTCTTATCTTTTCGCTGAACTTCTTCAATCTCTGATGGAAACATAATTATTCCTTGAATTAAAGCCGTAGTACTTTAAAAGCACAAGCGGGAGTACTTACGTTCGTTTCATTCGTGCGAGATTATTGATTGCATTATAAATTAATGAGCCGAGGGTTCGGCTAAAGATGAACGCTAATTTATAATTTACAAGCAATTCCCGCAGCGATTGTGCGAGGTACGAAGGGAGGCCGACGTTGCCGACAGAAATTACGGAATTTGGCGCGATATTTCACGTTTGGGAATCGCTTTGGTAATACCACGATTTAAGATACTGTATATTTTACGCGAGGGCGTACACCACCTTCATGCGGGTGTACCTACCTACCTACTTGGTCGGATAAACTTTCCGGCTTTAAGATCCTCACCCATCTTCGCCCGGCTTATTCCGAAGAGAGAAGGGGAAAGCCCTACGAGAACCCCGCGGAAAGGCTTTATGGCTTTTTCCGACGTATTCTACAACGCGCGTGTTGGTCGTGCTAGATGTATGAACTTCAGTTTAAAACGAATGCGATAAAAATACTGCTCTCGTTGAAATATTTGACACTCGTCGTAACGAGATTTAACATGGAGTTTTTTTGTTTCCCTTTCTCAAATAGGATCTGTGACATTTAAACGAGAATTTTTTATGCAACAGCAGGAATGCTTTTTCGCAATTATGACGAGACTTCCTTTCCCTCTCATAGACTTACAAATGAGGCTCTTTAAGTTCTTCGCGAGAGCGAACTTTCAACAAAGGTCTGTAATAAACGCATAGTAATTCGCAGTAAATGCAGCTTGCTTGACTTTTAGTCTTGGACAATTTCCGGTAATAAGAAAACTCTTTATTTGATTTTCGGTTATTTCCTTACAATTTTTCAAATAAAGTCATGATATATAGAACAATAAATTTATGAGACATTTAATTTAAAAGACGTCTTAATTTTTCATATGCTACACCGCTTTAAATATCAGGTATATATCCTCTATATGCTCCTCTGTATCGTCTGGTTCTATTGTCTGGTTCTTGCACGTGAGAGGAGGCCATCAGTTTCTTTAATCATCTTCAAATAATAAAGAATTTTTAGAATGCTTTTTTTCGCGATAGATCAGTCAAATAGATAATTATTTTATAGAACCGTCAAATGAACCAGGAATAAGATGACGCAGATGCGATGGGATATCAAAAGAGCATTGCTAGAGGTGTTTATAAAATGCGGAATTCCTTCGTGATATTCTCAAGTAACGAGCAACTGGGAAAAAATCTCTTTAATTAAATTCTCTGCTATTCATGCCCGAGGTTGTTCAACTTCTGCTGCTCGTGAGAAGATATTATTACGTATATCTAAAAAAATATGTGTGTGACAAAAACTTATAATGAAGACTGTCTTCACCGTGTATTCATTTCATTCGAAACATTGCTGAAATTCATCCGAAAAACTTGCATTTCACTGTTAATGAGTTGCGTATGCCCGAAAAGTTACGAGTTTCTCGAAAGAAATAATTATATTGATCTACTAACAATAGTTATAATCGATACATAACTTTCTATAAAGTTATAATCAATTTGTAACTCTCTGTAAACTCTCTGCAAAACATTAATGCACATTCCGGTGAACGATAATGTACGATCCATATATATTTTTAATTAGCGAGATAGAGTTTCATTCCTCCCGTCCTCCATTAAAAAAATGTTAACTAAATTCTATTTTGCTACATTCCGTGAAGTAATGCACCTAATTAGAATTGCAAGTATAATTTCCGTAATCTCGCATGGAATTATACGTCTACAAGTTTCCTCCGCTAACGCCAAATGTAGTAATCGTGCATTTTCAACTTCTCTTGAGGTACACGCGCGGGGATGAAGTTTTAAACGCTCGGCGACAAATCGTTTAGAAAAGACATAACATACCGTTTGCAGTAACACGATTTAGCAGCACGTCGAACAGAAGATATATTGAGAAAAATGTATAATAATCGCGATACAGGTCCAATACGCGATGTTTTATTTTGTACTCAGATTTATCGCTCTCGTAACGGCAGTTACGCGCACACGATCGATACTTTACACTTTAGCGCCGAGTAGGCGCAATGGCTTTACAATTTCGCGGAGCATACGTGCGAGACGGGGTTAAACGTTTTGTGACGACAAGCCGGTGGAAAAGGGGGAGGGGGAGGGGAAGAAGAGAGAACGAACGAGAAACGTTTTATTAAAAATCGTTGCCGCCATCCGGGCGCGGGACCACATTTTCGATTCGGCTCATGGTCGACATCTAACTTTTACGACGCGTCGAATTCACGTCGCAACCGTCTGGTCTTCCAGATTAAGATGTCGTTTTGCTCTAATCTTTCATAAAATGGACGGATTTCCATGCAGATTCTTTGACTGCCGCTTTTCGAGACAACGCGGCGTTGCTTTTGTTACTATTTATGTTTTACAAGTTCAATTAATTAAAATTCGTATAACAAGGTATCCACTCAAAATTTGTAAATCCATTCTCTAAAAATTCTAGGATTTTCCAGGAATTTTTATCAAAATTTTTATCAAAACTATTTCTTTCCGGTGCACACTTTCTTTTGATCCTGCGCAGAATATTTGCAAAGCATTGAAATGTAATTAAAAAAATGATTTCTGACTCACTGACCCGATGCGCAACGAGCGGAGTTAATTAGTCACGAAGTTGCGGTGATTACTGTAACACACAAACATAAGATTTAAAAATTGAAACTGCGCTCAAATAATCAATATTTCAAAAGTTAATTCTTATACACACAGAGAAAGGTTTCTTTGAGTAAAAAAATATTTGTTTGACTCAAAGACATTCTTGCACTGCTATACGGTTAAAGAAAAGTATCTTTGACTCGAAGAAATTTTTTGATTGTTCCTTTTATTAGAATTAAAGAAACAATTTGGTTGTGCAACGCAAATTTTTTTGAAACGAAAGAAATATATTTTTAAAACCAGAACAACTAAATTATTTTTTACATTTCTGTCAATACTTTCTTTGAATTCAATAATTATTTGTTAAAATTAAACAAATAATTTGAACAAATAATTTATTTACTTTTAAAAAGGCTAATAACGTCATTTCTTGAAATCAAATAAATTTTTATTTTTTGCAAAAGTATTTTCATTTCAACTTAAAAAAATCAAGTTAAAGAAACGATTTCATCAATTTAAACATAACTTTTCTTTGAGTGTGTATAAAATTTTACACGAATTTCTTATCTTTAAGTATCTTTTTTTTTAATTCATTGCGATAAGATGGAATAAAAGGGAAAAAGATTATTAAATTTATATAATTAAGGAATTATATTTACCCCAAGATTGCTCCGCTGAAGTTCAATGCCTCTCCCAGGCCTTCTCCTTCTCTCAGAATCCTCCAGGTTGTCAAGCCTCTTTCTCTCGTTGCACACGCGGAACACTCGCGAATAATATACTAAATTTGCGCGCGTGGACTAATTATCTATAAAGTCTTTTGGGCGACACTGCGGCACTTCGGGTTTATAGAACCCACGATATGAGTTCCCATTCGGAGAGATTCCCGTGGATTCAGTACCCCGAGTCGACGAGTAGGACGCACGCGTACCCGCCCCCGAACAAGGATTAAATCCCATGCGGAAGAAAACGAAATCAATGGCTTTGAATCCGACGCTTCTTGTCTCGTAAAAATCGCGTTTAAAATAGACTCAGTCATACGCAGCCAGCAGCCCAGGTGATTCACTAGGGTGCTATACTACAAGCGATGTCGACAAGGCAGTTAGACGTGACGAAAGAACAAGGTATTCATTGCCGACGTCTAACATTCTAGACGAATCAGGAAATGAGGTCCAGCCTCTCGACACATTCGGGACCGCCAAGACTGAGCTCTGACCAAAAGTCAGATTAAACGCGATTCACTCGCCTTAGGATGATAGACGGCGGAGAGACCAAGAGAAACGGATGAATTCAAGTCGATCAATTCGAATTCTTACCGCTTCGGACCGAACCGATCGCCAGACAGAGCGTGTAATCCTCACAGCAACCAGACAGCCGCGCAACCAGACAGCCGTGCAGACGGGGAAAACATGCCATAACGCGGCCCGGCATTTCCTCGTGCACGGGCACTTGGAATGAGACGTCGCCATCATGCGCAACACCCCAATGAGGAAATGTCCCGTCTCAAGTCAAGCAGCGATTCAGGATGCGATTCCCGGCCCTCGAATTAGGAATCTATCGAATGGGAGTTATGAAAAGTCCATTAGTCTAATACTTAAACGGCACTTCCGGAACAAACGCGCGACGCGACGAACCGACTGCGGTTCGCTTATTTTATTATAAATCGGCGACGATGAACGTTCCTCTCGTTGATTCGCACACCGAGGAATATCTGTAACACACCATTGAGATTGGTTAGATAGACGTTATAGATTTAAATATTAAATTGGGAAATAATATCAACTAATGCCAAACAATAATCTGTATACAATATGTATGTGGATCTAGCTATCAGAAGTACAGATGTACGGAATTCGAATGATGTTAAAACATACACCGCTAATTTAAAACGATACAGGATATTATTATATTAATAATATATGTATATTAAGGAACTAGGAACTAAAGAATTAATATTGAGTTATTAATTATAAAGTTAGTCTGGACAATATATTTATTAAAGGATCACAATAAAACGTCATTTAAACATTGAACGTAACAGAAATATAAACAAAAAATAAAATAAAGACTATTATTATTAAGAAAGGATAATGCATATAATAAATGATCTTTAATACATTTTAGACTTCTTCTTATAACCCTCACATATTAATTCAATTTTTGTCTCGTTGTACACCTACAAATTTTTTAATGTGACATTAATTGTTCTTTAAGCTACTCTACACTTTTCCAGCCATTTTATGGAGCAAACGTATCCGTCGATACGTTTGCCGTTCTTTCGATTAGGTATAAAAAATGTAAGAAATAATTTTGTCAGAAAGATATAAAATTTAAATTGAGAAGTAAAACTTTAAAAATTTTCAGGACTAGCAATAAAAAAGAGGAAAATCCTTGATTCCAGAGAGCACAGTCTCAAATCCCTGACTTTCCAGGTTTTTCCAGGTAGTGGACACCTTGTATTATGTCGACATATTTCGAATATGTATTAGTATTTTTATAATTGATTATAAATTATTAACAAATGTTAATCAACAAAAGAGCTTTTGCTAAATTAATATTAGAAATTAATATATTCCGTATGTAAAAGATATAGAATAGCAGTATTTTCCAAAGATATTTGTATTGATTCAAAATATAATTATTTCTATTCATTAAAAAAACAAATATTTATCACTATTAGACAAATTGAGGCGAATCGGATCAATTTTTCTTCATAGGTAGAAGAACTAATTTTGTTATTAAGTTTTATTATAAATTCTTAATCTTTACATATTTGGCTTGAGTTTTATATAATAAAATAACACATAAACATGATATTTTTTATTGCTCAACGAAAAAGTCAAGAAAAGAAAATTATCCGATTCGTCCAAACATTGGGAGAGAAACGAATCACCAGTTTAAAAGAAACAAAATCTAAATAAAGTAAAAATAAGTAAATGAATAAATTCTTTGAAAGAGCCTATTAAGCCTTTTTGTTATAAACACAAAATTGGAATCGTAATTTTGTGTGAGAGGCAAAATTTCTTTTTGCAGTCACGATCTTTGTATCATCAACTTATATTAAATCATATAAAATACCAAATTGTTGTCTATTGTTTCCGCTGCACAGGAAGCGCGCGGAAGTAACTAGCATGATAAAACAGATCGTATAAAATAAAAAACTAATGATAACTGTCTCAAAACTTATAATGATTCAATTCACCCTGTGATTCGATTCTCCTCAATCCACCCTATGTGTAAACATATACATACATACATACATCATACACACACATATATATGTATATACACTTCTTAATTATATACTGTTATGAATATTATAGTTATATATTATTGTGTTTATTAGATGCAAATAGTTTTGTTTCTCAGTCATATGGATATGAGTTGTATAGGAGTAATTTGATTCTTGGAAAGCAGATTCGTGAGTAGTATTATATATCAACTTTGTTAACTAAAATACTGTATTAGGGAAGGGAGAAGACCGAGAAAGCGTAAATTAATTAACTTGTAGTAAATTATACAAATTATTATAACGCGTTAGCAACTGAATCGCTTTAATCCTCTGAGATTAAACAAACTTTCCAACTTGGGTGGACTTTTAATCTATATTGATAACACTTTCAAGTGAAATTAGAGCGCAAACACGCTGCGCAGAAATGATACATTCAATGTAACTTTTATTATATGTTTACGTTACGCGCGTTTCTTACATGTGCACGATGAAATTTTTATTGCGAGCAATGTTATATAAAAATGTAGAGACTCGGAATGGACGGAGAATTTAATTAAACAAATTCTTTCCTGCTTGTCTGTTACTTGGGAATCGGTAATCTCGTGTTATGTAAACATCTGCCTGTTTTCTTTTAATAATACTACAACAAAGAGTCCGTGTAATAACACTCGTAGAAATTGTACTTTTTATTGTTTCTTTTGCCCATGGAAAAATATTCTTTGGGCGTAAACTTTAGACAGATCTTCACAGCCCTGTGTTAAGCAAATCATTAAACAGAAAATTACCTTTCACATGAAAATAGACAAATTCACGTACAGCAGACGCAGTGAGATCTCGTCTGCAGCTTTATCCATTTTCATCTTAATTTTAGATAAATATTCCTACCGCTTCTTTTGTTTCTTTTATTTTCCGTCCTATCTATATTCAGATTTTATTCATTTTCTTCTCTTATCTTTTTTCGCCTATCTTCTGTCCTCTCTTTATCTAGTTTTTTTAAAAATCTTTTTCCTTACTTAGCTTTTATTCGTTCCGAAGAGGTCATTCGTTTCTCACTTAAAAACAGATTTGATCACTTCGGCACGTCGCTCTTCCTGATCGCTGGTCTTTTGTCGTCATTACATGCCAAACGCGGATCAGTTGGAGTTTATCGTGAAATTCAACGAGTGAAAATAGAATAGTTCCATTTTTAGCTTGAAGATACGAAGGATTTATGATTTGCATTGATGCGGGAAATATCTCTCGTTTCTTTCGTCTATCGATCGATGGTGGCAAACGAAGCGCGAGACTGCGATATCTCGTCACAAGAATTGCGCGGGTAAGAAAGCTTAGATACCAAGATCAAATGAAAAGTGCAATACACAAAGGACGATCAAAATAATGTGAATACCTAGGAAATAAGTACACTAGTATTTTTATTAATAAGAAATTAATTCACCACTTTTTTTTCTCTTTCTAATATAAATTTTATTCTTATTTGGAATAAGATCATATAATGCTTGACTAGTCACCACACACAATGGAATATTGTACTATTCTTTTAGCAACTTTCAATTGTGTAAGTGATGTTGGAAGTAGAAATATGCTTCTCATACTATTTTTCAAAATTCTTTTCTATTCTTCAAAATTTCAATGCTTTTCCTGTCTAACTGCTGGCTAACGTTTCCTAGCTAACTTAAATATCATCATTGTGAGCAGATTTGAAGAGCAAAGTGGAAAACAGATGTTCTCTAATGTCTTTTAAGTATTTCCAATATCTTAAAAGGTATTCTGCTAAAAGAATGAAACATTGTTGGTGACCATTGTACGATCTTATTCCAAACAAGAATAAAATCTTTATTAAAAGTAAATAATGAGCCAATTTCTTATTAATAAAATAAGTAGTGTATTTCCCAAGTATTTACATTATTTTGTTTATTCCTTGTATTTTTACTGCACTTATATGTTAATATATCACGTCATGGAATAATTGATTTTTTTAAAAGACATTATTTTAGACTTTGTTTTTGAAATGCTTTATATTTTTGCAAACTTTCTTCATGTAAAGGAAAGCTATTTGTACTTTTGTCTTATTAAGAATCAGAAAAGTAATAACGAATCTGTCTTCAATTTTTCACTACTACTGAACTTCGCGCATGGGGATGAAAATTGAATCGACCCGAATTTGTTCGATAATCATAATTTGAAAAAGTAAATTAGTGCCTGGTCGTCGATATTGCACTTTTCAATTTGATTCCACTGTTCTGGGATATTAACGTTAATGGATAATACGGGATTAAAAAATGGGATTCAATTTAAACGTTTTTGGTTAGTCTTTTGTGCTTCTAAGCTTGAAGCTTTTTTATTCCAGTTGATACAACAAATGGTATTGTAATTGAGCTCAATTACACTAATAGAAACAATTAAGCGTCGCGAGAGTAATAAAAGAAAGTCTTCAGAGAAGAACGTTATAGCTATAAAAATAATCAATAACTGTTCGACAAACACATTGGAACTAAAAGAAAAGTTCACGGATTATTACAAATTCGGATTATACTATAAAGGTAAAGTTACGTTCTGATTAATTTTAAAATCATTCATTACCTACTGATTATAAAACTGCATAGTGTCGAGAAAATTAATTAAAAAGTAATTGAAATTTCGCGATTATCTGAAGCTAACGACTCTCTTATTAAATATTAAATGTCATATTGAAATTCTTATATATTTATTTATTGTTAAATATGTATAAAATACGTATTTCACGCACATTGTCTAAATATCTTTTTTAATTACGTAATTATATCTTTAGAAATACATGAGGTATTTATTTTATATAACGCAAGATTTTCTTTCCATATGGCACTGAAATTTGTCAGAGATATCTTTTTCAATTGAAAAGTGAAATATTTTATAAAAATTTTGAAATATCATTTCTGAAACGATTCTAGAATAGCCAAATGTCTGCGATTTTTACATTTGAAACCTTACAGAAAAGTTGCTGAAAGGTTACTGACAAAATCTGCAACCTTTCTAAAATATTGCCAGAAGGATAGTAACTGAAATGGTTAAATTATTCCGAAAAATTATAATTCTCTCAGGAATACACTAGGCCACTGAATTAACTTTTAACAGAATTAAACGAAATTGTATTGTCAAAACACGTTTCATTTACTTTCATCTTGGAGTTGAATTTTGGGAACTTGTCTTCGAGGAATCCTTTTATTAGAACACGGGCGAGAAACCTCGTAATGCTGCGCCCTTTATTCCATCTTCTGTGGTTTTCATTTTTAGAAGAAATACAAAGTTCGTCGCGTCCATCCAGTGGCGCGCACTGCTCGCGAGTTTCCAAAATCATTTCACGCGAAAGCTTTTCGCAACACTCATATGTTTCCAAATTTACTGAATGTAATAGATTTTAAAAACATTTCTGTCGCAACCTCTCATACATATTACATATTGCAGAATTGTTGCACATAAAAGGTAAAAGGTTGAAACGGTTTTGGAATCTTTTTGTATAAACTTTTCTGCAAGAATCGGTGCTGCGTGCGGATTGTTATTTGTCTAACAACATTGAAAATTATGGGAATTTAAATATGTCTGAACAGTAAGATTGCGTTTCCGCAACGAGAAAGAAAGATAAGATCTCGATTGCCGCGGGAAAGAATTTTTCCTTTTCGAGAAAGATGTAATACTCGAGAAAATTTCTCGTCGATAAACAACTGTGATTCTGAGAGACCAACATGGAAACGAAAGCTCAAAGATTACTTCTATAGACACTGCATTATTCATGAAGTCCTCTTTTTTACTACGCCCCAAGATTATCTCCGTTACTTGTTTAATAGTACCTGCGGTGTAGTCGAAGTTTAAATATTTCGTAACAGTGGGATTTCTTCCTGACGATCCACGGCGACCCAGGAAGATAAGACAACATTGTGGAAATCGCCGCGAGGAGGAATAATACTTGAGACACCTGAAGTACCTGTTAATAATGCGCATTTCAATCTTCCGTCATGAGGAGGATAAAAAAAAAGTCAAAGCGCACGAAAAGATATAAGTGCGTGGGGTATAACATTACTTCGCTGCCACTTCGCTTCTGCCCAGCTTTTAAATTAAAAAACTGAGCTCGCGTATTAAAATTCTTGGCGTGCGCAAACGGGAATTTCAATATTTCGCGTCCAATTTGCAAGTCGCGCGCGGACGAACTTTCTATATTCAGAAGACGCGACGCTTTCGCATATACGGGAAGAACGGCACAGTCACATGGGCGCGCGCGAATGTAGATCCTTAGATAAGGACGACGCCGTTTGCGTGATATGGCACGTTAGAAGCAACCGAGAAACCCGGAAATGCGTTCTGAGGCGACAGTAACATCATCCGCAAACGCTTCGAACGCCGTTTAACCATCAACGGCTACGTTTTCACTGTATTTTGCGTGATCGCGCGGCTCATGGGATGTGTTTCGAACCCAGTTGCGTTTATACCCGACATTACAACCGATGTTAATTTTCCGTTTCGCGAGGGAAATTTTAAAACACAAAGAACACGTACGACGGCCACAACACCGTAGCCGTTCATTCTCCGTAGTTTCTTTTTTTTCTTTCATAAAACTAATTTTCAATTTTTCTGACCCCGTAAATTTCCCAGACCCGCGCTGTGCTCTTAGCTCGTTATTTCCCCATAGACTCGCGAGCTCGCGTTTCCGCCGTGGGCGAAATACTTTCAGATCGATAACTCATTTTTATCATTTAAAACGCTTCTTCGTCCGTACACCGCCGTCGGGTTCGGTCCGCCGAGACCCGGGCCGATGGACACGATCTCGATAAATATAATCCGAATGCGAATCGCGGAGTGATGGCGTTCGAAGCGATCGTTGCGGGTAAACGAGCGATGACGCTCGTGACGGATAGCTCTTTATATTCCTATTCCCTGCAACGATGTTTACCCTACATTCACGTTATACTTGCTTAAGCAGCCGACGATAAATCAACCGGCGCATTTGCGTTGGTCATTACGCGACGGAGCTTGTAAATAATTTGATCTTATCGTTGTCGGGCCGCTTCGTTGACCGGGAGGGAAGTTACGCGGAGCAGGCGAGTTAATGGTCGACTACCGTCATCCCCTTTGGACTTTTCGCTAATTCGCACGGTACGGAAGTTTAACGAGATTACATAGCGCCGACGTCCGCCTCGAATTTAATTCGAATCAATTCACCACCATTATTTTCCTTCTACACCGTTTCAGCTTTTTTCCTTCCAGCCATTTAGCGGGCGATGATTTAACTGCGCCGCGAAAAAAAGACGTACATTTTTTTCTCAGTTCCAAGAGAGAGAGAGAAAGAAATTTTATATTTATGTAATACTGCATTTGAAATGTTCAATACGATATTAAGTAATTGCCTGGTTTTTCTAATAGTTGAATAGTCTCTTTTTTTTTCGTGTATTGATTAATCCGCAATTTGAAAATTACTTTGAAAGATTAAGAATACTTTTTAAAGTTTTATTTGACATTTACGAACTCTTCGAATCTATAGATATCGCCGGTTTTATTATTTCGAAGCTTTTACACTTGAACATATAACGTACCAATAAACAAAGCGAGAGGCTACTCACTCACGAAATAAGTCAAGCACCCATAATTGCAATCAATTTGAAATCAAGTTTAATCAAAACTCAGTTGACGTCATTTCAACATCGAATCTTTAGGAAATCAAATTGAAATCACGTTAAACGTGAAATCACTTGAAATCACTTGAATTCATTTGAAATCACTTGAAATCTTTTGAAATCATACGAAATCATACGAAATTATTTCAAATTTATAAAAAATCGAGATCACTTTGAAATCGCATGAAATAACAAGAAATCGGAAATATGTAAGTCAAGCATCCTATCTAACTCCTCGAAACAAGATTAATTATTTATTAATTATGAATAATTACCGTAATTAAGCTTTTTATAAAATTAGATTTTTACGACAAAATCTCTAAAGTTGGGCTAATAATTTGATACAATAGAGCGTGCGTACACGCATGATTATTTATTTATTTATAGCTATTTAAAAAATGTCGATAAATATGCGTGGCAAATAAGCAGCAAAAAGATATCATGGTGAAACAACACTAAGTGATGTTTCACCGTGAAGAGATTAATATCGCATTTCCCCGTGGACCTCTCTCTCGCATTTTTGTCGACAAGGTTCACTAACTCTTGAATTTCAGTTACATCTTGCTTCACAAATAGCCGGAGAATTCTCGCTCGGTTTCTCCGCACGATTTTCTCCGCACGTTTAGATCTTTGATCCAACCTCTCTCGAATTCTGCACGGCGTCGCCATTACCGCAGGAGTTCGCGAAGTAGACCGGCGAAGTGGTACTGCCGCGCGCGCTTTGCGAGGCCCGATCGAAAATGGAAAGGAAGCTGCAATGAAACACATCTCTGGCTGGCTGGCTGCCGGCCCAAAACCGCCGGGTTGAATGGCGGTGAGAGTAACGGCGGCTTTCAGGCTCGAAGTAGCTGTCGCTCGTAACGTTCGCTCGACCTTCTCTTCGCATCTCGTATCTTCCTCCACGCGAGAGCGACTCGCTCATTATTCGTCGGTGTTTTTATAAATCCACTGCCGCGTCCCTGTCCCATCTGATTTGTTAGAGTTTATCGCGAAGGATGGTACTGTCTTAACGCGTCTCTTCAGCGATCCCGTATTAAGACCCTAAATCTCATCCTACAATGGAAGGGATACGAATATATGGCTAGAGTTTTCGTACGGACAAGAAGATATATAAGATATAAGAAAAGTATATTTGTTAAGTGCTAAAAAAGATGTAGACCGAAAGCACACGAGTCTTTGGTTAAGAATAAAAATATTACCTAATTATATTTTCTATTTCTCAAATAAGTAATTGGCAAGATAATATTGCTTATTTTAGAGTTTTTAGACGATTAATAATTTTTTAAAAATCTTCTTTCATCCTTTGAAATTTATTTCCTGTAACACATTATTAAATAGAGGTACGTCTGTATTAATACATGTGTAACAAAGAAAATTCAGCAACTCAAAAGTTCTTAAAAATCTTTACAGAAGTGAAATATTTTTTAGTACTAATTTTTCAGAGGATTAATTTTTTACAAGTTAAACACTTGAAATCGTTTACTTTTAAATTACTGATTATAGTTGTTTACTTTTAAAACATTTTCTTTCAATAACATTAAAAATAATTAGAAAACAATTTTTATCTTAAATAATTCAAAGTATTGGCACGAATGATACATGTATTGTAATAAATAATACATGAGTATATTAATGTCATGTGGTTTGCTTATAAATTCTCGAAATGAACATTAGTATGTTATGTTAATACAATTATGTGAGAAACGAAACTGCTTAACGACATTAAATGGTTAACTAGCACGAGTTGGAATACGAACGGAAGTTAAATTTTCGAGCATGTCGTGATTGAAACATGATCCGGAAATTGCAATATATTAAGCGAACATTCTATCTTAAATATTCGAATTAACGATATAGCAGAAAAAAAACAAAAAAAGAGTTGTAAGCTAAAACAGCTTCAATTTTCCTTATAAAGTGAAAATTTATTATATAATATTTTTCCTTGTATCGCAATAACATCATAACGACTTATATAAAGTGAAAAAATACACTGTTTTTAAAAACAATTTTAATTACTATAGCTATTACTGATCGATAATAATTCCAATAATAAATTGCATAACCGGTTTATGAAAAATCAGATTTTATATATATTGCAAACTGAATGATTTTGATATCGTTTTTCATCTAAAATTGTTTTTTATTACACGATCTATTTTTAATTGACTTTTTTACTTTTAACTAATCTTATTTTATTAAAATAATATGAAAATTCGTGTAATACATTTCTTTGTGCAGGGCTACCTCGATTCCTAAAAATGATATTCCAGGGCCAACTGTATGACATTTAAAACCCCCATGCACGAAGGCTCTTAAAGCAGATAGTTTTATGCCACGTCCATCCAGAGTTGCTACATATCGCGTCGCTCTAGTTGAGCTAGAGGAAGGTCGCAGCAGCGGCCTGGGGCCTGCAACTCGCCGAGGAGAATAAAAATTGAATCGCGCCAAATTGAAAGCCAATATCTTGGGGAGTAGCCTAGGCTTGCAGGATATAGGACGTAATAATCCGTGAGCGTGCCATTAGTCGTTCGAGGTGAGAACAGATGAGAAATCAATCATAGTCGAGTCACATACACGTAGGTGATAAATTCTTCCGTTCCGGAAACTGAGCTGCCATGACTCTCAACCTGTGATTCTCCCAACCAGCGAAGACACGAATATTAAATCTCGTCACCCGTCTCTGTTACCGTCTCTTCCTCTCGTCCGCTCGATCTCTCCTCTACTTCGGCGGACGTTCTTTGTCTTAGTCCACACAATGTGACAACATTAATTTCTTCACTCGTAACCAGCAACGGTATATAGAGCACGAATTGTCCGATCTTACATCGTCTTGCGTCGCTTACAACTGCCGCTACGTTTACTCAGAGTGTCACGTGAAAGAGGCAAAAAGGATGCAAAACCTGCTTTGTTCGCCCTTTCCATTTTCCCCGAATAAACCCGCCGCTACAAAGGAGGAACAAACAAGAAAGAAAGCGACGGGAACGCTTACCTTGTATTAGAAGACAAATTGTGCTCAGCTCTCTGTAACTTGCAAGCTTTTTCTCGGATACACATTACCATCTTTATATCATTATTAAAACGTTCTTTGACGTATCATTTAGAATAAGTTTTTTAATAAGTTAAAATAGAAAAGAGGAAGGAATGTTTGTGTTATCTTAGCCGCATAACTTTTTAATGATTCTTTGGTTAATTTTCTTCATATTTTCACAAAATCGAACCTACAATCTCTCATAATAATTAATGATACACTGAGAAAAATCTCTCGGAAAAAATCAATATAATATTGTAGACTTTATTTTGTCA
>QKQZ01014872.1:0-12974 GCA_003595255.1 Solenopsis fugax
AATGAATACAGGACTCAGGAAACGCAAAAGAAAAAAAACTGCAACGAATAGCCCTGGTCTCCTATTTGAAACTTCCCGGTACTATATGAGATAAGTCTTTGTTTTATATTTAGGTCTTCGTGTTCATACACGAGATGAGAAGATCGATAAGCACAGGGTCTTATCTTATTAGTCTTAGTATCATTCTTAGTGGTTCAGTTAATAAATCTTAAAATAACTAAGACTAATTTTTTACATCTTTATTTTGTGCTCGTCGCTGGCCCTTCTATTAAATTGATATTATTGTATTACAATAACGAGCAGGATATAACATAAAAATGAAAATATTTTTAATATAGGTATGGGATGCTACTGGACATCAACTATATAGCAGTAATATCGGCGATCATCCTGTAACAGCAATTAGCTGGTGTCATTCTTCCGGCAATTATTTTGCTGTTGGATCTTTCAATACAATTAAGCTTTGTGATAAAAATGGGGTAAGATTAATTTTATACACATGCATGCATAACTCGGATCACCTTCAGAATACGTATTTAGTCCTTTTTCCATATTAAAGGGAGATTGCATTTACAAAAATAACATTATTTTGCTTTTTGCCTGATATCACATTAAAGGATGTGTAAAAGTGGTTGATTTTTGTCAATCGGCAAGTGAAAGTGTGTTTTTTTTTATAGTTTTTAGGCTGCAAAATCATGTGGAGTAATTTTCCATAAATATAAAGAAAATATGCAGGGTGAATCGTAACGGTTGTCCCAACATTTTATCAAGAGATGACTTATTGACTGTAACTGTAAGGCTGCATGATGAAGTCCCATGGACTGATATTTTTCGTGTATCGCATAACCAATCGAAGGTGTTCCACGTTTTCTATTGCGTCTTTACGTTAAAAAATTATTTATTGCAGTCGGTAAAAGAAATTCACGAAAGATCACCCTGGTGAAAGTTTCGGAATTTAATACGAACTTTTTCGAATCTTTATAAACCGTTCCGAAATCTGTGTCCGTTCTAAACCGAATTAAATTTGTAACCCTTTTCAATCCGTGCATCAACTCCAAGTTCTATCTGAATGAATCCGACACCAATCCAAAACAGTCATTCAATCCTTTTTAATCCAGGAGTCCAATCCGAATGAACCCAAAACTTAATCCTAATAATCTTTTCAATTCTTCTCAATCCGTGAATCAATCCAAATGAATCCGAGGCTCGTCCGGACAAAGTTTTCAATCCTTAATCCGTGCCGCTCTCGAGTTTTAATCCGAATGAACGATCCGGTAACAATCCGAAAAGAACTTTCTAACTATATTTTTTTATCTCTTTTTTTCTATCCGCCTGAATTAATTTTTGTCCGAAATCTGTATCCGAATCTTTCCGACATTTTCACCAGGGTTATGTCCACGATGCTAAAAATCGGTCCGAGATCTCAGATAGAGAAAGAATTAACCAATCGTATGAACCCAGCAAGAAATAACTCACCGAATCAATATCGAATCGACATCGAAAACATTTATTGAAAATTTAAAATACTCATCGATTTTGATTGATTTATGTCACACCTTTCGATGAATTATCGACTCAAAATAATTTGATTTCAACCTGAGATCGAATACTGTTTCCTTATTGCAGCTATATTGAACTGGATTACTAAAGCCTTTATTCTTGAGCATATATGAATAACTATCGCATACGAAAATGATAGTTTTTCGACTGTGATTGGCCAATCGTACACAAAAGTACCATTTTCGTATGTGGAAGTTATTTGTATGTACTTAAAAATTGGTTTCCAGAAACGAAAAAACGAACTATTGTCTTATACATTAAGATCAATAAATTTATTTCACCAGGGCCGTTTCTAGTCGGAGTGCAATGGTTGCAGTCTACCCGGGCGGCCGCCCCGCAGGGACGGCCGACGGTCGTCGACGTATATCTTTTGTAATATAAAAGGACGGCGGCGAGACGTTTGCACCCAGGCGCAACAAACCTTAGAAACGGACCTGTATTTCACATACATTAAGATCAATTAATTTATTTCACTATTTATGTGTTTAATAATATTTTAATAAAATATATCAAAAATTATCTTTTTTGTGATCATAATATCTACTTAACTCATAATACTACTCTATATTTTACTAAACTATATTATTAAACACGAGTATAAGTGGAATTTATTAGGATGTAGGGAAAATTCCCGCGCATACCAATAAATGGCTGTATTGAACACATATGTATTAAAGGAGAAATTGTTTATTCTGCATTAAAATTGCATCTATAACAAGCATTAAACGTCGAGTTAATCTCATATTTATTTTGATTTACAATGGAGCCACGGCGATAAGGTCCTCTTGTGTATATGGTGGGATCAGGAGGGAGTAATCTATGAGCTGCTATCTGTTGTGGCCGTCCTACACCTTTTACATATATATATATATATATATATATATATATGTACTCTCTCTCTTTTTGCTGTACGCCTTTAATAAAGGATTGATCTATAAAGGAATCCACTGTAAAATGTAAGTGATTGACAAACCTGGCCCTTATATAATAACAAAACTCAATAGATTATGGGCCCAGTCACCGAATATATAAGGAGGTAATATAAAAAAAAAAGAAAGGAAAGTCTCTTCGTCAAAGTAATCAAAGATAACAAAAAGTGAAGTTAACCATGACTTCGACCGTAATAAATAATTTGCCTCAATTATCAGCGGATAATTTCAATAACTGGAAATGTCGAGTAAAATGTATACTAGAAGAAAAACAGATACATGAGGTAATTGATAGAGATATAGACTCTGTAGCAGATAACCTAAAAGAAAAATTTAAGGCAAATGATGCAAAAGTGCGATCTGTAATAGTTCAATGCATCACGGATAAACATCTTGATTTAATAAAGGATGCTAAAACGGCAAAATCAATGTTGAAAACTCTGGAAGATGTTTTTGAGAGAAAAAGCGTATTTTCACGATTGCATTTGAAGAAAAAATTGTTATCACTGAAATGTGGACCTAACGATAAGTTTGAGGATCATTTCTTAAAATTTGATTCGCTAATTCGGAAATTAGAAGGCTCAGATTCAAACAAACTTGAAGAAATAGACAAAGTTTGTCACTTCCTACTAACTATGCCTGACAAATTCAATACTGTTATTACAGAAATAGAGACTATGGACGAAAGTAAGTTAACAATAGATTTTGTCAAATCACGACTTTTAGATGAAGAATTGAAGATAAAAAGTAAATCTGAAACCAAGAGCTCTGACGAAACTTCGTTCAAGGCAACAAATTTTAATTGCTACAAATGTGGCAAATACGGACACAGGAGTTATGAATGTCGATCCGGAAACATCTTACATCTTAGAGGACAAGGACATAAACGTGGAAATTACCAACGTGGGAATTTTCATCAACATGGAAGAGGCGCACACATGAATCAACGAGCACAAACAGCAAATCAACCAGAAAAATAGAAAGAAGAGAAGAAACAGCAAGTAGCATGGTTTGCCTTAAATTGCGTTAAAAGAACTAATTTAAATTGTTTCATTCTAGAATCCGGTGCAACCGAACATTTGGTTCGAGCTGACTTAGAAAATTTTATGACTAATGTTACCGAGTTAGAAGAAGAAGTCATCATACACACAGCCGACGACAGAAGAATGATAGCAAAGAAGAGAGAAGATTTATTAACTAGATGCCAGGGTATAAATATTAAAATTAACGCACTTTTAGTATCAGGTATGCAATTCAATTTGTTATCAGTTGCAAAATTAGCTAAAAAAGGAAATCGAATTAAGTTCGATAAACATAACGTCAAAATTCAAGATACGAACTATATAATAACAAGTAATGAAGTAAATAATTTATATACGCTAAATATGGAATTAATAAATAAGTGTAAAAATATAAAATACGGGCTTAAAGCCATAACTGATGATAATAATGCAGAACTATGGCATCAAAGATTAGGACATCTGAACAGAAAAGGAATGAAAATCCTGGGTTATGTTCCAAGCGAGAAGATATGCTCTAAGTGCATCGAAGGTAGAACTACAAGATTACCTTTTCAAAGCCGAGAGACACGGAGTCGACACATTGGTGAACTGATACATAGTGATATAAGTGATCCAATTGAACCACCTACACCAGCAGGACATAAATATTTTCAGGTAATCATCGATGATTATTCTCACTTCACAATAGTCAAATTATTAAAGAACAAATCCGAAGCAGAAGAAAACATGATAGAGTATATTAAATATGTAGAAAATCAACAGGATATTAAAGTGAAGAAAATTCGAGTGGACAATGGCGGAGAATTTACATCAAATAACTTCAAAAATTTCTGCAGAACGAAAGGCATTCAATTACAATACAGTAGGTTATATACACCACAACAAAATGGACTTGCTGAACGCATGAACCGAACATTAATGGATAAAGTAAGAATTAAATTTGTAGAAACCGGATTGCCTAAATACTTATGGGGAGAAGCAATTAAAAGTTCAGCATACGAGCTAAATCGCGTACCAACAAGCGCAAATTCAGGAGAAGTGCCTGCCAAGAGATGGTTCGGCAAAAATGATTTAAGCAGACTACGTGTATTTGGATGCAAAGCTTGAGCTAGTGTAATTCCGAAGCAAAGTAAATTGGATTCTAGAGCAAAGAAATTTTTTTTTTTTGTGTCCTACTATGGACACGCGTATTCAACCTAACCGAAACGGTTACTGCGGTTATACAACGCGAAGGCGGTGGTCTTGAGTGCCTTAAATTGAGTTTTAATCTCGTACTCACAAGTCCCGATTCTATATGGTTCTTTTAACTTTTTTAATATAGTCGAAGATGATTCTGAATTTCTTCCAGTCTTCCCTTTTCAGGATGTCAAATATGCTCTCCACTTTCTCACATCTTTTCCTCCATAGTATTTCGCCTAACCTCATTCTCTGCTCGTCAAATCTATGGCAGCGCCACACAATATGATCGATATCTTCCATCTCATACCCACACTCGCATCTCTCACTTTCCACGTAGTTTTTTCTTGCCAATGATGCATTCAAGTTATAATGGTTGGATCTTAATCTGTTGATGAGTGTCACATAGTATCTCTCCATATTCCACTCTCTAAACCATGGATGTTTTTTGTTACCGTCGTAGAAATTCTCGAAATAAAAAGCTCCTTTGTATCTGGACTCATTGACGATTTTACTTTGAGTATTTCTCCATGCATCTTCCTTAAATACACTTGTGAAATCCTTGATAGGCACTTCTATGTTATTGTCAGCGGGTTCCCTGGCTCCCATTTTTGCAAGGTGATCTGCTAATTCATTACCAGTGAAGTCGACATGGGCCGGAATCCACACATATATAATTTTTTTTCCATATATATCTTTAAATCGCGTATGTTGTCTTATAATTTCTAAGATATATTTGTTACGATATACACTAATATTATTGTTATTTATCGCTTGCAGTACCGATAAGCTATCTGAAAAAATTACTAAGTTATCAAAAGAGTCAATCCTATTCAATGCAATTTTTTGTGCAGTCGAAATTGCCGCAGCTTCTGCTGTGAATATGGTGCATTCTTTAGGCAGGCTGAAATAGTATCCATCTTCTTGTTCTTCTGTGATTACGCTTGCTCCTGTTGAAATTGATTGATGTGACTTCGAGCCATCCGTGTACATAATAAGAGTTCTGTCATTTAAATTATATTTATTCCTCACTTCATTAACTAATTTTAAGTCCTGTACATATCCCTTAATTTTACTAATATCACAATTCTTTTTCTTATTGCTAGGTTCTTTTATCCTTCTTTTAATGTCGCAATCTATGTCAATTCTATTAGTAATCGTGTTGTAATCCAGGTTCCAAATTTCAAACGATTTCTCCCTCCTACCTAATTTATCGCCGTAACGTCGAACGCACTCCCAAGCTTCACATAGTACGCTTTTTTTGAACATCGGATTTCTATATTTGGCCATCATTTCTTTGGTTATTAATTTCTCTAAGCTGTTCCTGACCGAATTCTCTCCATATTTGTAAATCTTACTGCAAAAACTCTTAGCTAAAATCAACGCTCTATCTCTTAGTAGTACAACTTTAGACTTCGCAATAATTACGTTATTGAGAGTACTATTCCTATAATCCAGGGCCGTACGAATTCCAAGGAACTGAGTTCTCTCCAAATTAAGCTGCAGCGAGTGTACACCAGGGCTGTATATGAACAAACCGTAATCTAATACTGATCTTACCATGCTTTTATACAACATCAAGGCAGTGTTTACCTCAACGCCCCTGGTTATACCATTAAGATATTTCATAATGTTATTGGCCTTATTAACTCTACCTCTAATGTCTGAAACATGTTTTTCAAATTTCAATTTGTTATCCAGCCATATTCCAAGGAATCTCGCCCCTCGATCGTTATACACTTTACATTGCTTAACATTAATGAACAAGTTGTTATCGCAGAAGCCAGATTTCGAAAACTCTACAAGTTTTGTTTTTTGAAGTGCTAAATCTAAGTTTATAATAGCTAGGTTTCTCGCCATACTATGGACCGCCATTTCCAGATTATTCTTGTTTTCAAGTCTGTCTCCGCTTTGTACATAAATTGCTACATCGTCCGCGAATTGCACAATCTGAGCCGAATCGCCCGTTCCCTGAGTGATTTTATTAGTATATAATGCGTATAATATAGGGCTAAGAACCGCTCCCTGTGGTAATCCCCTATAGACCTTCCTATTTTCTACGCTTCGATTATTGATAACAAATTTGGTGTCTCTAGATTGCAGCCAGTTACTAATAAAACTATATATTCCTGAAGAACATCTCTCCTCTCTCAGTTTCTTAGTCATTATGTTAAAATTATCGTAAGCAGATGTTACGTCTAGAAATGCTGCAAGGGTATAATCACCATCAAGATTGGCATTCTTGATATCAGCAACCAACTTCGCAAGATTTTCCATGCATGATTTACCTCTTCGAAAACCGTTTTGCATTGGATCTAATTTGTTGTTTCTTTCCAACCACCATATAAATTTCTCGTTGACTAGCCTCTCCATTACCTTGCACACGATGATAATGCAATTGGTCTCACTTTATCCTTGCCGATCTTATCAATAAAAATGACCTGGTATTTTCTCCAATCAGCTGGGATGTATTTTTCAGTCCATATTATGTTGTATATGTCCAACAATAATTGTTGCCCATTCAAGGGTAGGTGTCTCAGCATCGAATAATCCACGCCATCAATTCCAGGAGATGAGTCCTTCTTGATCATGTTTATGGCTCGGAAAAGTTCATCCATGGAAAATGTGTCATTCATCTCGTTCATAGTGTGATTTTCCATTATGCTTTCTCCGGTTCTTATTTCAACCCAAGGTGGTGCCAGATCCATTATGGTGTTTCTAATTTCCAACTCTCTGTCCTTGTGTTGCCACGTGTTCCAATTGATTCTATTTTGGACATTTTTAAAGGTTCTCATAGTATTCCAAATATATGATAGACTTGTGAATCTATTAATGCTGTTGCAAAACGCTGTAAAATTTTCTCTTTTCTTTTTGTTCATAACTTTCCTAGCAATGGCTCGACTTTTTTTGTATTCAACGAAGTCCTCAATTTTTTCCGTGCGTCTCCATATTTTTAGTTTGTCAATTCTATCAGCCCTGGCTTTGTCACACTCCTGANGCACTCCTGGTCCCACCATCTAACTTCTTGTCTATTATTTTTCTGACCTATCTTTTTGGTGCTTCTAACTCTAATCTTGTTAATTTTTTCGGGGTCTTTTCCTGAAGCGATCAATGCAGATTTCTTGATGATATTTATAAACCAAGGATATAGTTCCTGTATATTTTTTTCTTTCTTTAATTTGTTAATACTTTCTTGAGATTTCTCTATTTCTTCTTCTATTTTATCGTGGTATAGTGTCCAGCTAGTGTTTTGATTAGTAATCCTATTAGTCGGTTTACTGTAAGGGAGGAACTTCACCTTCACGTAAATGGCCACCGGGTAGTGGTCCGATCCCCAAGCATCCGGTAACTGTTGATATTTTATTTTATCTGCTAGCTTACGATTCGTAAAAATCAGATCTATGTTTGAGGCGACCTGACCATAGTAGTTCATCCTTGTTTTAGTATCATCATTAATGTTGATGTAGCCCTTTTGAAACATAGCTAAGTATAATCTTTCCCCATTTTTGTCTGTTTTAGCACAATTCCATACGTTATTGTGTGCATTAAAGTCACCGACTATAATAGAATCGTCATCCGCTCCTTTAAATTTGAGCAGGTCGTATCAAACTGACATAGGTTCGCACCCGTATGGTTTTCTATAAACTGCTATAAGATTGTAACTCCTTGCGATTTCCTGTACTTTGATCCCAATTGCTTCAAAATTACTTGACTTAATAGTCCATTATTCGATTATCTTAAATTCAATGTTGTTCTTAATTAGTATTGCAACCCCTCCATTGTTGTTTGCATTATTGCTTTTATATGTTTTGAAACCTGAAACATACAATGGTTTATTACAGCTAAGTTTAGTTTCTGTAATTACTACAATGTCATACTTTAACACGATTTTGGACAGCTCAGCTTTTTTACTATTTATACCCCCTGCGTTCCACATAAGTATAGACGCCATTGCTATTCGTTCCGGTTAATCTGTCTCCCTCTCTCCCGTATCCAATATTCTTTTCTGGCATCCGTGCTTGCTCGTTTTGCTCTCTCTAATTCTTCTTGATATCTTTCCCAATCCTGTTTCCTTTTATTCGGATTTTGTCGTTTATTCCCCCCTTGTATATATTCCTCCTCATATTCGTCTCCCTCAGGTGGACGATTGGTACTATGTTTCCTTAAAAGTTCTAGAAAGTCTTTACGAAAATCTCGGGATGCTATACATTTGTCCCTAGCAATTTGTAGTGACCAATCGAAACTAGAGGACCAGTCATTCACTGCATCATCTTCTTCATTAGTTGTCTCATTTAAACGATCTGTTCTGGATTCATTTCCATCCGACTGACGGAGAGCTATCCCTCTATTTTCCTTCGTTATCTCTGTTGTGTTAGAATTAAATTGTTTGTAGTAGTCCACATGCTCTTGTATTCGTTTTTCCCTTTCTGCTTTTTCTTTATCTCTTCGGATTTTCCTGAGAATTTCCTGAGGACTTGGTGTTACTGTATTTTCTTTACTTCTCATGTCACTATATTCCTTTCGTGTGTAGTCAGTTTTCTTTGTTTCGGTCTCAATCTCTTTACTTTTGCTGTTACGCACAATACTAGACCACGTGTTCAGATAGATGCGTTCATTTATTGGTTTGTCGTTTAACCTTATTTCCGTCTCTCTGTCCTTACTATTACAAGTAAGGTTGGGCCACATGGCAGGATTGATGTATCTGTCATATGTTCACTGGTTTCTGTCCTGTACAGCTATCGATAACCATCCTTTCTGCTTCCTGAAATGAAATATTATTGTATGCCATGATGACCTTTATTTCTTTGTTTTTGAGGGCGATGGGACAGCTTTTTTTCGTAGGTCGGTGATCTTCTCCGCAATTACTACACACCACTGGTTTATGGCATTCCCCGTGCATGTTATCTCCACACGTTATACATTTGGCTTTATTCCTGCATTGAGCTTTAACATGTCCGAATTTAAAGCAATTATAGCATTGTACGACTGGTGCCACGTATGGCCTGACCCGTAAACCTATATGTAAACTATCACAGATTATAATTCTGTCTTTTAATACATTTCCTTTCATAGTAACTAAAAAATTATTTGTATATTGCCACAGGTACTTCTTGTTTTCCTGATCCCAGATCCTCCTCTTCATTTTTTCTATCTTGAAAATATCTTTTTTTTCTACTATGTTTTCCCACAATTCTGGAATATCATAAGGCCAATCGGTGATTACACCCCTGCTAAACGAAAAAGAGAAATCAACAAAACCTTGAAGCCATTTATTTGTTTGCTTGTCGAGCTTGTCCAGGCAATCGTTTGCCTCGACTGCATTTTTAAAGGTTAATACTGCAATATTATATTAATCGGTCGAACTCGGTTCTGGTTACACCACAGCGAGATCTTAATGCTATTTTTTCCCTTACTCGTAGTACATTGTTCCCGTAAAATCCTACATTTAATTTTACATTCGCCCTTAACAGTCTTATCTATTCTGCTATTAATTACTTTAACTAAATTATCATATTCAGTCTTATTTATGTCTTTCATTAACTTTAGTTCACCCTCTATGACTACATATTTATCCTGGCTATTGTTTGTACTTTCCATCTCTGTGAGATCCTGGTTCGTACCCTGACTAGTCGATTTGTCATTATGTATGTTATCTAATCTATCCTTTGTTTGTTCTAGGTCGGTCGTACCTTCACATTCCAAGCGCATGTTTACATCTCGATTTCCTTCTTTCCCTTCTCTCACCTTATCCCTTGACTCGACGGAACTTTCCATTGTCGCTATAGGTATGCCTATTATCTCGCTAATTTTGAATCCTGACGTCTTTTCTAATTCTAAGTTTACCTCATTCGCAATTTTCATCGTGTCCATTTCTACATCTTTACCTTCCTCGATTTCCGATGTTAAGTCTTCTTCATCCTTCGGTGCCACTCACACCGGGATCCTTAATCGATGATTTTCTTCCCCGCTTCCCTTTTCCACCAATTTCTCTACTTTTATCTTTTACGTACGGATTGTATCTGCTCCCCCGTCCGGCCGGGGGAACGCCTGCCATAGTGCACTCTTGCTATATAATTCTTAATCTTTTAGACCACCCAATTCGCTATTACACACCGCCTTCACCCAACCGCGTTTCACCGTTTCACTAGGTTTCGAGGAGAGCTCTAGCAACACGTCCGTTCGGTATCACGGTCCAAACGGAACCCGAGCAAAGAAATACATTATGGTAGGTTATGTTACCAACGGATATAGATTATGGAATCCAATCGAAAATATTATTACAATATCCCGGGATGTATTATTCGATGAGTGCGACTTGGAATATAAGGAAGAAAAGAAAAATACTTATTCCAGAATAGAAGAAGAGGAAGACTTAAAAGAGTACGAAGAAGAAAATTCAAAGGAAAATGAAAATTTAGAAAATTTACAAAACGCAATCGATAAAAATTATAACAGAAACATCAATGATCAAGAAGGAAATCAGGAGATAGCAGAAGATAAGACTGAATATGATAAGATAACAACAAGAACGGGAAGAAAAATCAACTTACCTAAATATTTACAAGATTATCAAACATATTCTACTTTCTGTCTATTAAGCGAGACTCAAGACTCAATGACATTTGAAGAAGCAGTTCAAGATAAAGGATGGAGAGCAGCTATTGTAAAAGAATTAAATTCATTAAAGAAAATGAATACATGGTCAGTAGTGGATACACCGAAGGATACAAATGTTATAGATACAAAATGGGTATTCAGAATTAAAGACGAAGGAGTTAAGAAAGCAAGATTAGTAGCTAGAGGATTTCAACAACAACTTAATAATCAATTTCAAGAAGTTTACGCTCCTGTAGCACGGTCGTCAACAATTAGAATGCTATTATCCAAAGCAGTGAATGAGAACCTATCATTAAAACAATTGGATATACCAACAGCCTTTTTAAATGGAAAACTAGAAGAGGACATTTATATTAAATTTCCAAAAGGAGTCAAAGAAGAAGAAGGAAAAGTTCTAAAATTAAACACATCGCTCTATGGATTGCAGCAGTCCCCAAAATGTTGGAATGAAAGATTCAACAACTTCGCATTAACACATGGATTTAAGAGATCTCATTACGATTATTGTTTATACTGCACGGAAGACTGTTGGATGA
Organism: Solenopsis fugax; assembly: GCA_003595255.1. Lineage (NCBI taxonomy): Eukaryota > Metazoa > Arthropoda > Insecta > Hymenoptera > Formicidae > Solenopsis > Solenopsis fugax. The sequence goes on from QKQZ01014872.1 coordinate 11,842, forward strand.
TTATATATGTGGACGATTTAATTCTCATTGGTAACTACGAAGAAATTCTCAAAGCACTAACACATGAATTCCAAGCTAAGGATTTAGGAAAAGAAGGAAAATTTCTCGGAATGGAAATATCAAGAGATGATAAAGGAATTATAATCAAGCAAACAAGTCAAATTAAGAAGATAGTGGAAAAATTCGTTCTGCCTGATTGTAAAGGCGTAAAAACTCCCAGGAAGTTGGTTTTCAAATAAATCAAGACTCTAGTCCATCTACACAACCGTATCGAGAGCTAAGGAGGCTAGGAAGTTTAATGTATTTGGCAACAACATCTCGGCCAGATATAATGCGTATCATATTTAAGTAGATGTCTTGATAATCCAACTGAATACACATGGAAAGCTGGAAAGAGTTTTACGGTATTTAAAAGCAACGCAAAACTACGGATTATGGTTCAAGAAACAAAAGGATGCTGATTTAATCGCTTACTCAGATGCTGACTGGGCTGCAGATAAAACTGATCGTAAAAGCGTTAATGGCAGTATCATTTAATTTTGCAGGTAACCCAATGGCTTGGTTTTCAAGGAAACAGAAGTGTGTCGCAAAAAGCACTGCCGAAGCTGAATACATAGCGGCGTCATTAATGTCTCAAGAATTAGTAAATTTACTAGGCGTTCGTAGAAATTTAAACTTAAACGGATTAACTACCTTACTTGTAGACAATCGCAGCGCGATATGTATGGCTAGTTCATTTGAAAATTCTCAGAGAACTAAACACATTGACATTGATGCACATTATATTAAAGACTTAGTTGATCAAAAATTAATTAATCTAGAATATGTACCAACCGAAAATAATATTGCAGATGGATTTACAAAACCATTAACTCAAGATAAGTTTGTAAGATTTATTACTAATCTGCAAATAATGTAATATGAAACATGTAGAATATTAGAATTCATTATTACTTTCAGTAAAGAAAATTATTAATTTTACTTTTATGCATTACTTTATATTAAAATATTTATGTTACGTTTTTTTTAACTCCTAAAAGAAAGATTTGTTACAACTCTAAAATTGAGGAGGAGTGTTAAAGTTGTCAATTTTGGCAACTCAGAGTGGCGCTGTTGTGGTCATCTTTTACATA
>QKQZ01014873.1:0-12037 GCA_003595255.1 Solenopsis fugax
TAACTTAAATTAATTTAATCTTAATGTAACTTTAACTGAGTTAATTTTTTATTCATATAACTTTTAACGTACCTAAATTAATGTTATGTGCCATCAACTTTAACTTAATTTAGTTAAAAAAATTTATTAACTTATCCAAGCCTGGAGATATGCATACCTATACTCGCGCATCGGTGTGCACATGCCTACCGAAAAAACGTGATATCATCTTCCGCTTTTCGCGCGTGTCCGACCGGTTTTCCCGCAAAGATCCCCCTTTTGGATGCTGCTACGCGTGAAACCGCGACTTGCCGCTCGAAGACATCGCGTTGCATCGCGTTGCATAGCAGCTCGAGCGATTCACACGGGATTATACAATCGGTACATTTATTTTTATGCCGATAGCTCGGAGATACCGAGTAAAAAAGAAAGACCAATGAGGTTCTGTCATTCGGAAGCAGAAGAGAGGGAAAACTATGTTGTTTTCGAGTTGCAAGATGACGTTGGTTGTACTTGTTGCGAAATATCGACGTTAAAGAAGAAGTATAACAAGACGGTCGTAAAAAGAAAAACACGTTTATTACACTGCGCGCGCACTGCTGTGTGTGTAATGCATTAAAAGCAAAAACTTTTAATCTACCAACAGGATTGGAAGATCGCGTTAAGCTTGAATGTACCTTATACCGAGTTTCGCGATTTTTTTTTTTACAATAGATTTTGATACGGTAAGAAATTAAAATGCAAAAGTGTGTGTGTATGTGTGTGCCGAGCATAGATAAGGGACATTACTTCGCTAAAAGTAGAAGCAGAGACACACTTTACTGTGACCTATAAGATATATATGAGATTGTCACTAAAAAAAAATGTGTCGCTTTGTCTGTCGTTCTTACTTTTACTCAATCTTGATTCTATAAATTCTATTAGATATTTAATCTTTTCTAACTTCATATTTTCTTTCAAATTCTATTACAAATATTAAAATCTTTTTAGATTTTGCTGTTGAGCAAAAACTTCCTCCGGCAAAAGTCCTTGCATTCTTTATTAAATCATTTAGGTCAATCTATTCCTATTAAATTTACCTTGCGCGTGAGAGATTCTCTCCTGATTTGATATCGATTCGAAAATACAAGTTCGAAAGTAACTTGATAAACGCTTAGTTTGCGTTGTTTACGAATTACATGTTCATTAGAAATTTAGTAATTCAGAAAAAATACATAAATCTTGCACGCAAACGAGATCAGTGCAGGTGCGGACAATCGTTGTCAACCGTTCTAAAAACCCCGCGCGAAAAGTGCATTCGTATTGCAGCGGAGGGTTGACGTCGACCACGTGCTACGACATCTCAAAATAATACCTCGCGTTCTTAACGCCAGCAGCCGTCGTCGTCGTCGTTGTAGTAGTCGCAACACGGTTTTGATCTCGACCCGGTTACGCGGAACGACCTCGCGCAGCCGATTGACGGCTCGTTTCGCGTTTCGTTTTGCAGCTCGAGTCAAGAATCGTTCGACTGGAACGGTTTTTATTTAACCTGTTGGAGATGCAGTTCGGTGGCTACGAGAACGGCTGCTTGAACGTACGACATACATAAGTTCTCTTCACTCGAGTTATTTGTATGCAACATAAACTTGCGTAGAAAAACAACGATCAATATTAAAAATTTTTATTTTTTTAATAATTGGGATAAGACCGTGACGTAACACAATTAAAATTGAAAAAAGGCCGATGATTATAACAGGATTTTAATACTAAACTAATATTTCTTATGTGACTTTATATACATTTTTTTAGTTTTTTGAATTTATAGAGGATCTTATAGATGCTTGTTGGCATCAGCATTATTAAATTGATTACCAATTTAATATTGTGATATTATTATTTTGGTTCAATTTAAGAATTGTGTTTCAAGACCGAAAGTAATAGTGCGCAGTTCAAAGATCTAGAAAGTGTATTTATATAAAATCACATAAGAAATATTATTGGAGCACTGAAAAAAAAAGACTGGTTATAACTACCAAATGTATAGTGAAATAGTATCAATTAAATATTTGGTCATTGTAACCAAAAATAATTTTACTTTTCTAAATATTTAGTAACTTATACCAGATTTGATAATACTTACTAAACATTTAGTAAAATAAAATTATTTTTGATTCTATTGACAAAATATTTAATTGATACTATTTCACTGTACATTTGGTAGTTATAACCAGACTTTTTTTTCAGTGAGTACAAAAATCTTGCTGTGATCCTATTATTGTCCTTTTCTCGATTCTAAGACATTTATTCCAATGTTTTTATGCAGCGCTATTGTTATGTGAAATATAATCATGTTATTAATTTAGCACGATGAATATTAATAGTTCTTCTCAGGAATAATAGCCACGCGATTTATTGCCAAGTTTATCGAGTGAGATTATTTTGGACCCGACACTTTCATCAGCGTTCTAATAAGGGATGCTACTTTTTTTTTATCTCGTTGCGGTGACCGTGCATCGAGCGTGCATCGAGCGTGCATCGAGCGCAGAGACCTTGAGAGCTTAACCAGCTCGATTGCATAAGGGATCGCTTTCAGCAACGACAGACGGGAATGATGGGAAAGGGGAGGGAGAAAAACTGCGGTCAGATCGATTCGAATCGAATGGCCTCGATCGATACCTGTCGCTTATGCTCGTCGCTGTCATACTTCCCTCGCATGTTCGGCAGTCAAAGAACTGAAGCATCGAATGTTTTATGAAGCCCAAGATTTAAAAGGCAAAGAGAGTCGAGAGTTGAACTAAAAAATAAAAGAGAAATATACGGGAAGAACGCGGTTTTGCTGAAGTATCTAAAAATATAGATACACATCTGAAAATAATTTTGTTAGATCATCAAAATAATTATACTGGATGCTAAAATGTCAATTTTTTTGCAGAATTGTTCATCATGCTTGAACATCCTTCATAATTATTTTGAGATCTGAATTTAGCTAAATTTTTAGATATTTCAGCAAAACCAGGAAAAAATTTTTCCGTTTTTTACAATCTGATGAATCTCTAATTTAAGCTCTGCAAACTCCATGAACTGTGATCAAGCAATTTAAATATCCAAGTACTTCCGATGAAAAAGATGTGCACCGAAAAAAAAAACGGTATTTAAAAGTTTAGCTAGAAACAGATCTGAAAATAATTTTGTCGGACGAATTAAAATAATTATGAAGGACGTTTCAGTACAATGAATAATGCTACAAAATATTTTGATATTCTAGCAATCAGTTCGACCGTCCTACATAATTTTTTTGGTGGTCTAACGAAATTATTTTCAGCTCTGTATCCAGCTAAACTTTGTAAATATCTCTGCGAAACCGTCTAGAATTAAAGAAACAAAAAAATCTCAGATCAAAATCGCGACCACCATGATCAGAAGCAAAGTGCGTGCTCGATTTGAGCTAGTTCATTGTCCTCAATTAAAATCGTCGGTCACGCGGCGCTGTATTATTTTTAAATTCGTCCGCCGACATAAAGGTTTTTTTGTTCCATCGGTACCCGGGGAAGAAGGTATCGCCGAAATATATGGCCGAGGTGTGTGAATAAGTAAGCGTGCCCGTGTAACGGAGAAGAGAGAAACGCGAAGACGAAGATTTCGTCTGGTCGCCAAAGCCCCACTTAAAATTATAACGATGTCATCCCCCGGTCTCTATGTTTAGAGATAAACAGTGTGTGCTTGCGCTTACAATTTCATAAAGTATACACGAACGCAAATATTTGCTAGTTATCGCGACCACATTCACAACTCATCGCTGAAAGTTTGCGAATACGCCGCGCGACATTAACATCTCGAATTCGTAATTGTGCGGATAGGAAGTCGTAGTTCCCGTTTACGTTGCGCTACGCGGAGGCGGCGTGGCGTTTTACGCAAAATCACGATCGCCGATTTGAATATTAACAGATTCCGAGGCATATCCGGGAATTCGTGCGGGCGTTCATCGAATCGTCCTTCTATCAGTTCGCAGTCTGCATATTTAACAAAAATAGTGGTACATCTATTTTTAAACGCGAACGAATTAAAAATAAAGAAGGTAAATTTGCTAGAATGGAATGAGTAATGAAATGTATCCTGTTTCTTTTCTCTTGATTGATCGGAGATGCATATTCAGTGATGTCGAGATGAGTGTCGAGACATATTAAATATTCACAATCAGCTTTTATATTATCTAAAAATAAACTACGGTTTATTTTTATGCGTGTCAATACTGCTTGATCGACGTACACAAGAATATACTTCGCGAATTATTTGATATGTATCGAACCGATTAGCGTAACGCAACCGTCGAGATCCGAGGCGGATAACGCGAGGCGCATAAGCGAAATTTTCACAGTCCGGCGTGACTTCGCGAGCCAGGCGCGTGAAGTCGCGATTTGCAAATCGAATACCTGAATGACGAGAAAGAGAAAAGAAGGTGGGAGCAGAAGAGAGAACGAGGCGCGACTGCAATCGCACGGCGACGTAACTTGGCTAGTGTCTTTCAGTCCGACGCAGCGGCCGAAACGCTGCCGCGTATATAATCGCGACAGAAGTCGGGACGACGCGTGTCTCGCTCTCCGTTTACGAACCGCGCACGAATTTGAGAATTTGAGGAATCCAAAGGGTCCCGAAATGTCGTGAAGTTCGAAGAAAATATTCTGATGATTAGAGTTTGTGAAAAGAAATCCCGTGGATCCAGAGGCTCGAATGTCCAAAGAGAATCTCTCGATTTAGAAGATTGGCTGTCTAAAGATTTGAGAATGCGGATTCAGCGAGACTTCCGGGATCCAAAATTAGGAGATGTCTGTTAAAAGATATTTGAAGACCTAAGGAGGTAAAAATATGAATATTCAAAGATTCAAGAATCGAAAGATTAAAAAGATTGCATATTTATGAGATCCATCTAATGTTTAAAGATCAAAGATCGAGACGTCTCCAGGGAGTTTTTCTATCGAGAAATCAAACGGTGAATGGTGAAAACAATCGACGACGTAAGGCGATTAAATGAGATTAAATCTACAAATTTCTAACAGTTCGACATTCGTCCGGCATTTTAATTCAAGACTTGAGAACCGGTCGATCGCGAAAGATATTCGGATCAAGGTCCAAGTATTCGCACGTGGGTAAGAGCTGATCGAAGGGGACGATTCCATCGACGATTTAATAAAACGGAGACGAACCTCGGAGACTTTTGGCCGAATTCCATTGCGCGTTCTGTCACGCATCCGCTGGCAGCGCATCCGCGAATTTCGCGTAAGGGGACTCGATTGCGCAATCACGCGATTCGCGGGGATACTCACCCGTGTGTGTGTGTTTCGCTCCTCCAGTTCTCCTTCCGCCCTTTCCACTTGTCGCATCCGCTAGATCTTCGGGCACGCCCGGTCGATCGTGCTCTCGCGAATCCGCTCGTGGGTTATTTACCCCTTTCTGCCGCGGAATTAGATTCAACGGCTAATAATAACGTGTAAATTATTGGCGACTATCTCGCGACAGAACAACACGACCGTTCGCTTGTAATAAAGATCGCGTGGTGCGTGACGTTTTACGAGAAGCTGGATGGCACACGGTGTGATACGAGTCAATAATAATAAATCCTGCATTTTAAAAGCGCGATGCCCGTATTTCGCACGTAGCGCGAAGTCTTTAGTTTGTTCTTTCGCACCCTGAAAAAAAAATTATTAAATTTTAATAAATATTTGTTTGTATATTTGCAAGAAAATATTTACTAAATGTAAATATATATATTTATTTAGTTGGAGAACCACTAATTTAATTTAGGTATTATTTCTTCTACTACAGTCAATATTTATGTATCGCAAGTAAATATTTTCTTGCAAATATACAAACAAATATTTAGTAAATTTAGTAAATTTTTTTTTCAGTGCAATCTTGAAAAAAAAAAGACTATTGAAGGAATGCTGAAGTAACAAGATTTTACGGTAAATAGTATTGCAATCCCCTTTTTCGAAGTGAGAAGAGCATAATTCTTAGCATTGTTCCGCGAGCTTATTTGTTCAGACTGGGAGGTTCGAAGGAGAAGTCGCGAGTTTCGCGACGCGGAAATGTACAATTGTGCCACGGAGATACCTATATCTGCAACGAGCGTTCGCGAGGCCGAGCGAGGGAGTGCCGATAAGATTCGCTAGTGGGCTATCTTAACAGAGAGCGAGAAAGAGAAAGAAAAGAAAAGAAAGAACGCTGATGGAAAAAAAGGAGATATCGCCGATAATAAATAAATCCTAGCTCTGTTGCGTGTGACGCATGACGTTCATGTGGCGCGAGAGATCGCACGGTGATGTCTGTCCATCGATCAATCTCCGGCAAAGGTGTTTGTTATCGCGGCTCAATCGTTACGTAACGTAACGTCTGGCAGCGTCGTCGGCGGCAGGCATCCGCGAAAGAAACAGCGTCGGCAGTTGTGCTCGTCGAGGCCCGCCGATCGTTCCGGAGCTCCCGGTGTGCACGGCGATATTTCGGAATAACTCCAAGATAAATTGTGCGATTCTTGATTTAGCGATTTATGCATTTTTTTTTCTGTACGGAGAGTGTATTGAAAAAAAAGACAGTACTCCGGCGTGTTTTTTGGAAAAAAAAAAAAAAATGATAGGCGGAGAATCTTCTCTTTGCTGAAATTTCGCTTGGGGACAAGATCGCACACTGAGAGAAATGTTTTGTAAAATCAACCAAAGTTTGGTTGATTAGTGATCAAATGAATTTTATAGTGATAGTTATTAAATATATAGTTGTTTCGACCAAACAATTTGTAGTCTTAACCAAATAATTATTTTCATACAACAAATTACAAAAAGTGTTTGGTTTTTTTTTGTACAAAGTTTTTGGTAGCAGTAACTATAAAATTCATTTGATCACTATACTACCAGATTTCTCTCAGTGCATGTATTCATTTAAAGAAAGATAACTCGTTATTATTGACACGATGTTTCTCTCTTATCGGCGATCTGGCTCTCCGCGACAAGTACGCGTTTGCATCTTGAAGTAGCTCTGCGCGGCCGCGGTCCATCGCGCGTGCTAAATCTCGCGCTGGCAATGGTTCGCGTCCAAGAATTAAAAGTGCATCTGGCTATGTGCGCGCACGGGGGTTTATGCACACCGGGGACTGGATCGTAAACAACGCCCGTAAACATGCCGCGGATGGGCGAGACCCTTGGCCTCGCCTTGTCTCTAAGCGTTGAACGTGGCCCGCCACGAGAGCTTTATGAGGATTTATTTACGCTGCGCAACCGACTTAGCTTAGACCCGCTCTAAAAGTGGCTTAAGGCACGAATACCTGCTACCGTAAAACGGGGGTGGCTTTGGACCAGGTGGGGTGATTTTGTCTAAACTCGTTTTGGTTTACGCGCAGAGCATTTCAAATTCTCCTTCCCACGTGACTCGATGTGCTTTTTAAAAAAATTATTTGAAGAAAAGTGTACGGTCAAAAAGTTTGCATGCAGAGCGTGTAAAACGAATAAAAAGCGATTTGGTCTAAAGTCACCCCCCTATCTTGTCCAAAGCCACTCCGTTTTATGGTATTGAATTTATGAGCGCAAACTACGATGCTTATCGAGAATAACGACGTAAATTAAAGTTTACTTCCAGTTCTGCATGGTGAACGTAATTCTAACATGTATAGTAACTCGCATTTTTATGTCTACGAGAAAGATTTATGTTGGATAATAAACCAAGTCTTCCGAAACCGTCGTGAATTTGGAAGTAAGAGAGACTCGGGGGAAAGCTTAAGAAATGGGGCGAAAGAGATTCTATACATTTTTCATGAGTTATCAATATCCAGGCGTGCGGAGATGCCGGTATGTCGTGTTAAAGGAACTAGTTGTAACACAATTCATGTAATATTCTAAAATATATTATTAATAATTTAATCACGCGCACACACACACACACACACACACACACACACACACACACACACACACACGACGAACCTATACTGAAAAAAAAGTTTAACAATAATAATCAGCTTTGATGAAATAATTTCAATTAAACGTTTGATTAATGTTACCAAATGTTTAATAATATTTAGTAATTATATTAATAGAATAATCCCAAACATAATAATAGTAACCACACTTAGAGAAAAAATTGTAGCGGAGACAACTATAAAAAGACAACCATACAAATTTTGTTAATATAATTATAATATATAGTTAAGTGAACTATATTAAAGTTATTGCAACTAAATTTATGGTTAAGAAAACTAAAAAAAAAAATAGTTGTAATTACTTTATTATATAATATACTGCAACTATTTTTTATTACTTCTCTTAACCATTAATTGTCCCCTTATGCAAGGGGACAAAATGCTCGTTAATTTGCATTGCCACCACTACAATTTTTTCTCTCTGTGCAATCGATTACTAAACGATTACTAAATATTGATTATATTAAGCGAACATTTAATTGAAATTACATTTCACGAAAGCTTGTAATCGTATAAGCTATCATCTGGGCTCGTTGCCAAACTTTTTTTTTTTCGTTGTGCATCGATTGACCTTGAATCCAGATCGATTCTTGCCGAATGAGACAACGTGGTGCAACCGCGAGCGGCATCACGGCATCGACCTCGAGAGCCGCGCCAATCTGGCCGCTGCACCCGCGTGATTGTCTCGACAAACTCACAACAAACCGCTCGAGTTGCGCGCACGCCCGGCCGGCCGCCGCTCCGGAAACCGGGTTGAGTTAGGTGCGGGTTAAATATGCTGTTGGATATCGGGGAGGGATTAAAAATAGAGTGGCTTGCGCAAGCGAGCACGTGGGACTGTTGGGACCTCTTCTGTTCACCTTGCCATTTCTCTCACTTTTTTTTTTTCTTCTTCACGGAACTTCCCTTATCTATGACTCCCCCGACTGGACCTTTCGTTGATTATTTGAACGACAAAGGCTACCGTTCGCGATAAGCTTCATCTTACACGCCACGAGAATGATGTCGTTTTCTTTCTCTCTCTCTCTCTCTCTTTCTTGTGGACATTTGATAATTTCATTTGTATCTTTATTTGCTCATTGAATTCGATTGTAGTCCGACCATCTGTACTTTAGAACTTGTTATCCGTTTATTGGTTTAGCGTTACGTACCGTGAACATTTTTTGTGACCTCGCAGAGGGCTCGCTGTGGGACCACGATAAAGTTATTTATTACATGTGAGGGAGAAGGAAACAAGGGAAATCTTTTACCAGAGAAAATAAATCAGTAAATAATGCGAGACTTCGGGGTCCTTTTTAGCCTCTGACGTAAAAACGATTTCTCATGCACAGATCTGCTGCTAAGAGAGTTCGCAATATCTAGGTAACTTGGCTTGTTTACGACGTTTATGACGAAATCCATTAAAAGATACTTCGTCGTTATCATCGTTAACTTTAGATCATCAAATGGCTCGTTAATTTGCAATTAAATTGTCCGCAACGAAAATGAGACTCATTGTAGGAAAGGCTCGTCAATGTCTTTCAGATGTAATTTATCAAATTATCGAATGTCCGATATTCAATCCGTCCGACTATTTTAATGCGATTCAATCGTAAATTTTTAATACGGAACCATTCGATCATCTTTCATTAAATTCTCTAATCTAAAAGATTAAACGTCGTGCTAAAGTGCATTGACTCGCAGCTCTCGATGCGGTTTATCAAGGTATTCTATCGAGGGGTCTCATGTTTGTTCGCGGAAAAGTAAATTTTATCTAGTTCATTTATCGCAAGAAACATGCACGTAAAGGCGTCGTTTCTCCCCTTAGAATTAGGTCCAATCGAGAGTGCGAACGGGCAAATGTAGGCTATTTCAATAAAAGCGCATATACGAGTCCTCGCCAGTTGCTGGCGAGAAAAAGCGGACTTTGTGGAAATGAAAAGTGGCGAATCGTTACGCGTGAACGCGAGAAAAGTTAGTTGGGAACAAAAGAAAACATTCAACTTTTATTTAGATTAGAAAGAAACGTATGTAAAAATACCAAACTTTTTATAAAATAAAACAAGTCGGCATTGGTATGAGTATAACAAGCAAGGACGTTACGCTTCAATAATTCATTCGTGAGCTTAATTTATATCCACGTTCGCCTCTTTCGACGATTATCTTATCGCATTTTTAAACTTTTGAGATTACTTTGCGACTACAAAAGTTTGTACTCGAATATTTTCGAACACTTTCGCCCCATACTTCCGTTCATTCTTTAAGGATGTATAGGACATTTCTCAAAACATTAAAAAAATTATGTTAAAATTACATATTGTTTTATATTGCATTTGAAAGTAATAGAAAAAATTTAGCGGCAATTTTCTATCTGGATAAAAAGTTATTTCAATAAGAAAACATGTGCTCTGATGAAAATATAATAGTGAAATAATGAAAAAATCTGAATTCTTTTATTTAAGTACTATAAATATTCAAGATAATTTATGTAAAGTTTTATTGCGATTTAGAGATCAGTTCTGTAAAACAAACAAAATTTATTTATTTATTTTCAAGATAACTAAACAATCACAATAAAACTTTGTATAAATCATCTTGAATACTGAAAGTACTTACACAAAAAAAAAAAGATTTTTTTTAATATTCTAAAAAATAATTTTATTTTTAATAACAGAGTAAATAAACTATAAAAATGTTATTAAATAAAAATATAATCTTATTCACACAACTTTGATCTGTACACAGTTGATTTGAAGTGTTAATATTAAATACATTTCCAACATTTACTTTGCAGGGACTGTATGTCCGATACATCCTTAATCCTTAATCCGGACTTTCGATACATGACACACTAACGTTGATGCGTGTACGCCGGAGATTCCGGCGGTTTAATGTGCGCGTATGAGATTTGCACGTATCCGCGCGTTCCACCACAGACGCACGCGCGCGTCGCGCACGCATTTGGGATCCGCTGGTCAATTTGCGGCAATTACCGAGCCGTTGCGACCGGTTAAAGTCACTTAGTGCTCGCGTAGATACGTGTACACGACGAATCTCGCCGGCGCGGCGACGTGACGGACGCTACGAATCCGGCGACCGCGAAAGGCACACGCCGCGAGAAAATCGCGTAAAATCGCCTACACGTGCGCCGGCATCGCACGTGCGGAGTGCACGTGGGCGCGGGGACCCACAGCCGAAGATTTCCACGTCTCGGTTCAACTCCGTGAATAGGTATCGGATATGCGGATGAGAGTGAAGGCAGGTTGCTCTCGGCGTGACGCAGCTTCGAAGCAAGTTACCTTGTAATTTGAACGTTAGCAAAATTAGGAGCGTGATGTAAGTAATCCAATTAGCATACAAGCGCGAATACATAATTTCAAATCAACTTTAATATCGAAGTCGCACATATGCTTCTTTAACTTCGCAGTTACATAACTTTATGTTTAGAGACTCTTCTAGGAAATTTAAATCAGAAAATGATAGATGAATATTTTCTTTCCCCCCCCCTCTATGAATCTCGGCTCTATTAAGCACATCATTATTAATCGATAAAATGTGTAATTCTGTTCGGTTACGTAATTACGTTCGATTGCGTAAAATAAAGCGCGAGATATAACGCAACTGTTGCGTTAACATTGTCAGGAAAAATCGTTCGCGCTCAAGCTGAAAATATTCGAGGCTCGCCGAGGGCCAGAAGGGTTAAATCGCGCACGATTGCAGGCACGCCGTTTAGGCCGATACATACATCCGGGTTATCTTCAGGGTTAAGGCCGGGTTAACTTTAACTCCGCTTCGTGTGATCGAAGAGAAATGCAGGCGTAATCGTGTCTACGTAAGCGAGCCTGCGAAATCTATTATGCCGAACGCTATGTCGCATTGATCAATTAACTGTCGGTTCTTTTTATAGAGATATCCAAGGGGGTAATCATTCAGAAAATAGGTGTACACTGGACTGCGGACTTCATTGGACTTTCGTCGGAATTCATTACGATTGCTAAGAGATCTCTCTGAAAAAAAGTCATCAAAAATCTCTCTTTAGTAATTGATTAACTGATTTCAACCAAAAATTCGTTATAAAAATTCATGGTATAACACATGGAATTCATCAGATTATATCGGACTTCATTGGACTTCAAGGAA
>QKQZ01014883.1:0-31039 GCA_003595255.1 Solenopsis fugax
ATAAAGTAGTAAATTAGATTAAATAAATATGATGAGATAAAAGAATAAAAAATAAAATATTTTCATCAAAGAATAATTTAAAAAAAAATTTTAAATATCATTAAATTTAATTTAATAAGAGATATTATATAAAAAGGAGTCATTTTTACGATAGTTAATAAAATAAATAGAGAATTTCAATTTATAAATTTAGAAATTAGGGGGAGTCAAAGATGGAAAGGAGGAATCCTTAATTTTATTATTAAAGCTAACTATTTTTTATCTTAGCTTTAATAATAAAATATATCGTTTGTAAGTTTGGAAACAGTTAACATTTTTTGTCGCAAAGTGTTCTCGTTTCTTGAAAAGTTAAATTAAAAGTCTTCGAAATATTTTAAAAATATTTAAACGAATCGAAAATGTAATAAAATGTTTTCTCTTCTTTCGTTTTTTATAAACTCTTTAATTTCAAAGTTACAAAACATTTTGTAAAAATGAGTTTTTAAATAAGAAATTCGACATTGTGAAAAATCATCGTTAAAGTATACATGTACGTAACTTTATTCTCAATGTACGGTACATATTATTTTATTTATTTTAAATTCGAAATAAAAAATCAGAAAATTTGCATTAATTTTATTTTTAAAATATTTTAAAGCTTAAAAAGCGGACTGTAAAATATTTTTTTTTTTAATTATAAAAAATTGGAAATTGATGTTTTCGCTATTTTTATTTTCAAGCGCTTGATGAATTATCATCAGACAAAAATTAACAATAAAATTTAATAATAGGTATATATACATATACATATATATATATATATATATATATACTCACATACATAATATATACATACATATAGGACTTTGATAAATATAAAAATAATTTCTGTGAAACATAAAATACATTTGCGTATTAGCATTCTTCTCCGATAAAAAAGATTAAGTAGAGTCACTCAATCACAAGGCAGGCAGTAAGATAGTACTGTGTTACGTTTAACGGTTGCCAAATATCTTGCGTGGAACATAATGTTCGACGTTAACGTATGCGTAGCAAACTCGTAGACTTTTACGAAAGCAAGACTAACCCTTCGAGTTATTTTATCGTGTATCACGTTTATATGGAAATAGGAGATATAACCTCGCGGAGATAAGGGTGCGCGGTAAAGCGCACGTGAATATTAAATCAGCGCTGGCAGCCGAACACAGAGATGCATTCAGTTATGTTCGCAACGCCGTCGTCCAGAGATATAAAAGTGTTATCGCGAATTGAAGGACGAATAAACAATATTGATACAATTTCGATATTTTTTTTATGATCAAAATAAACCGCGATACACTTTCCTATTTGTTCTTGCAAATTTTCAAGTTTCATAAATGAGATTGCTCCGTTTGTCTTTTCTTATTCTCAGAAGTTCTATAAGAAATAGTCATATCTGTGGCGTACATATTAATATTAATAAATATTTTAATAACAATAATAACACAGTATGTGCATCACGCGTGTACATGCGCTACTCGATGATACACTCGATTAAAATGGGCGATTATGTAATAACAATTGGACTTTGCGTAAAGCAATATTTATTGATTGTTAATAAGTAATGATATTAATACATTATACATTTGGATTTATATGTTATTATGCTGCGCTCTATTAATATTAATAGCCGGCTTTAATTTACTTAATTGGTTTGCTGTTTTAAATATATATATAAGTTTAGAACGACTTATTCTTATTTATTACATACGTATTTATCAGGACTAAAAGAATATAATTGTTTTGTACTATTTATACAGAAAATTGTATTCATGAATGTATACAATGAAAAATAATGACGTATATTTATTTTATATAACAGAAATTACCCTTCATGATTAAAATTGTTAAAGATATGATAATAATAGCTGCAACAAAGCAAAATAAGCAATGCAAATTGTATTTTCTGTTCTTCGAATACAATATAATATAACGTTGAAGCACTGCTGACTGCTTGTGCATGCCGTAAGAATTTTCATAAAAAAACATTAGAAAAATTTTAATCTCTAGTCAATTCTGATTATCGTAGAATCTTTTGCATAAATATGCGCATAAAAATTAACGGCAGGAATAAAAAAGTAATTACCTATTCACCGCGATTTGTAATGCACTGAGAGTGGGTTTATATTCGCACGCCGTTCCCCTAACCGTCCACATTCCCCGCTACAGTCGACTGCCGTGCTTTTACATGAAATATTACCGATCGGTATTATGCGAGTCTCTATTAGAATATTCTAACTAAGAGGATTCGATGCAAAAAAAATCTCGTTACCATTTCATGCGATACGTGTTGCCTCTTGTATCGCCACCTAATCCTGTTCCGTAGCTCTGGAATTCTTTAAATTCAAATTACCACTGCCAAAGGTACGAAGCGGAAAGCAGCTAGAAATTTCGAAACGTTGCACGTTCGATTGCACGTTCGATCGATACGATCTTTCGGTAAGTTACTCTTCGGTCTCTGCTCCCTCTTCTCCGCAATGTCTCTCGCACCTCTCTCTCCTATCTATCTATCCATCTATCTCTCTTTCTCTTTCCTCCCCCTGCCGTTACTCTCATCCTCTCCAGCAGCCTCATCCCCCACTGGTAAACCCTGTTATCACCGTGCCATGGCGCGTTATCGGAGCGATTGTGCAGGCCGAAAGCCCCTTTCGCGATAGATTACTATAGGTTGCACGGTCGTATCTACCTAACGTCTGGCCAAACCGTGAATCATGGCTTATGGTATAGTAAATCTAATTTCCAAAGCAACGAGTGTGTAGCCTGTAGAAATAATGACATTAATGATAATCACCGATTATGTGAACGATAACATGGAATGATTCGAGATGACTTTATCGTCTACCACTTTAGAGAACACGTACAAATAATTGAGTTGAATGGATATTGAACGAAAGCATTACGATGTACTATGAAATTCAAGTTGGTTTTCTGTAGTCCGTAAAATATGCAGAAGAATTTAACATAAATTTATTTCCTTACGTGAGGTGCCTCAAAGTCACTGTTTTGAAATTATAACTAAATTAGATCTCTACAGAATTTAGTATTCTTCTCATATGAAAGAAATAATGTGCGAACACTTTTACAAATGTAAGAATGCCTTGTATACTCCGTTAAATTATATCGTTTATCCATTGAATGCTATTAGATTGATCGTCCCAAATCCACTGTAATTATAAATGCTGCACTAAGAACGTATATCATCGAAGTAAATACATTTCGCACCAGCTCGTAGACCTGAATTACGCGGACACTGATTTATATTTTCGCGTTATCCATGTATGATGACCGTTATCTTCGAGTTCGTTCTCTCAATCAGAACTTGACATTTGCCCGACTTGTTTCGCCATTAAATTACATCCGCATCGGGTATGTGCTATCCTGGATTAGATTGTCAACTGAGAATTATTGTCCCTCGGCCTGTCCTAACATGACTGACGTATGGTAACGATTTACGATAATCGACTGTAACGGCTGGGCACGTAACGGGATTCAACTGATAAACCAATAATAGATCAGGATATTTCGCTGCGGCAGGACCGGCGTGTCTGCAGAAACGTATTCACCGACAGTGAAACAGCGTGATAATATGTATCTACAACGCCCTACGCAGTTCCGTCGAATTTATCGGGGTTAAAAGTCTGATAAAAGCCCGGTGAAATTGGTTGATCGTTGGAAGATAATTCACTGAATATCGTGAATTTGTAACAAGTATCAAAAGACTACTATGTTTGTATCGAATTTTGCTTGTATCAGGTAATTTGTAAAATAATGAGAAGATCCTATTTGATATCATAGGCCGATATTCATGTCTGTTCTTATTTCAAGATCGTCTTTGGTAACATAAGATGCTAATGCAGCTCTATAGCTGGTATTCATAGTCAATTCTTATTTCAAGATCGCCTTAAGTTAAAATACTAATACTGTTCTGTGATTGGTTTATGACATCTTAAGACAGTACTTAAGATAGTCTTAAATCTAAAAACTAATTATCTGAACACTGGTCTATGATTGGTTGACATTTTAATACTGTATTCTTTTACGATGGTCTTAAATATATTATATAATAAGAACGGTGAATATACTAGCCAATAGAGGATTATTCGAAAAATATTGATGTTGTTACGAATTGACAATTTTTTAATTATATTTAGAAATTCTTCATAGATAATGGAATAACAATTTTATTGTAGAGTGTGTGTGGGTTTGTGTGTGTGTGTGTGTGTGTGTGTGTGTGTGTCTATGTATTTATGAGTATTTATGAAATATTAAGTTATTTATAAGGTAGAACTTTTTATTTTCGGTATTTCTGATATAAGAAAAGACAATGTCATGATACTTTGAAATATTATTCAGTAGTCTCCGTTGTTATCGATGACATAATTCATTCAAAGCTGTAAGATGCTCATACTATCTTATTTCGTAAATGACCTAGTACGTGAAATTATAGATTTAGATAATTATCTCTACATGAAACAAAATTATTATCCAAATGTTTGCATGTTCTCAGCATAGACATTGACTTTTCAATAATTTCGTAATTTCAAAAATAAGATTTTCTGCAAGTTATTTTCTCACCTCATCGAAATCCGATTATTAATCAAACAACCAACAGGCAACATTACGTGCAACGTATCAGATGAAGTTTCGCGGTGCAGAAAATTCCGAGCTTTCAGCGAGAGAGTTCTCGAGCGTGGAACGACGAACGAGGAAACGTAGGTATATGTGGTGGGGCGTAAAAGACGAGAGGGTGTCGTGAATGGGGCTGAGAGGAAAAGCGCGCGAGGGGGTGGGCCTTCGGAGGAGGGCACCATATACGGAGGCGAAGATAGAGAATTTTAGTTGCGGAAAACTCGATGTACGGGGTGTTGCGCGAGAAAGCGATTCGATTGAAATGTCGGAGTAGGTGGTGCCAAAGCTGGGAAAGTTTTCAACCAGTTTACCATCCCCGTATCGATGTTGCTATCGGTGCGATCACACAAATATACTTACATCCGTGTGCCTGGTCTCAAACAGAAAACGCTCGTCGTCCGACCTGTTTTCCCGGCGAAACGCATCATCCTCCCACCCCTAGGAATCGCTCGTCGCGGCGAAGTAATCTTTCTCGGGTCACGGAATAATTTTCCAAATCCGCCTTTCCGAAGTTCGGCCCACGAGTCGAACTTGTCTGTGCACGCCCGCCATCGTAAATTTGTAACAAGAGTACCAAGAACATGTTGCATGCTCGAGATGCGTAGTGGATCGCGTGATGCTCTGCTGAAGTTGGCGTGTGCACTCGAGTGTTGGTACAACTTTCTAATTTTAAAGCGATCACCGGATACATGATACGATTGTTTAGCATATCTAGGAAGATGTTGCTGCCTACGTAACGTATGTGCTGTGCTGCGATATAAATAAATATAATAATATAATACAATAAATAAATCTGGATAAATATAAGAGAATTCTCCGGATATATAAAAGGAATGGAAAAATGGTATAACAGTTATATAAAGTTATATAACAAATTTATATATATTACATATAATGTACAAGAGTTATAATCTCATATACGGAAAATATTGTAGCATCTTTTTTGTCGCGACATATTTGTACATATGTTACAAGTATATTGCGACATAAGAGGCTCAGACTTTTTCATATAAATTTGGAAAATGGCGAGATAAAACGTAGTGTTAGGCACAATCCATCTAAATCAAGGCACGTCCATGTACATCAACGAAAACGACAAATGTCTTTTTTCCGCCGCGTTACTTCGCGAATTGTATATTTACGCGAGTATCCCGCAAATGGTGGTAATAATCGTAAAGTCACAATCACGCAATTGCGGGCGACGGTTTTTTTTCCCACGATCGTAACGGTTTTAGCAGCTCGTTTGCGCTCGCCGGAAGCCATTTGCCTCTAACATAATGCAGATTTAGGTAACAGCTGTGGACGTATACACTGTTAGGGGATACGAGGCGGCTTTCTCGAGAAGCTGGATGCAGCGACGCGACGTGCAGCGGCATATGTATGGCTACTTAAACTTAGACAACATTGAGATCTATTGACAAATCTCACTGGGATCGCTGGATTCGCGCGATCTATTATCAAATTAAATTTATCATAGAAAAGTACGCATCCCCCGTTTAAAAAAAAAAAAAAAACGAAAATATTCCACGAAACTCATAGAGTTTTAATGAGAGTTTCGTTTTCATAAAATTACTTACCCATAACAAGGTAAGGATGATGAGAGTATTTTCTCAAGCAGTTTTAAGCGTTCGCTTATGAAACTTGATAAGAATTTTTCTCTTCGGCGCAACAAACTAAAAGGAGCGGAAATCGTTGAGCTCTCTCGCTAAAAGTTCAACTAATTCCACGGTTGTTTAATTTCATAAACTGAACGGCATTATTTTTTTTCCTTTCATCGCGTTCACATAAAGTCACATAAAGTTTGCCGTTTTGAAGTCTCGCTTTTAATTTAACGTAATTATTTTAAACAGGGGAGAGTAGCCGAATGCATACATCACTTATAAGTTATTTTTTATTATATTTTCCATTTAGTATTGATTTGTACACAAATAAACGTTGGAAATTGATATTTTAGCTTGATATTTCAAATACCTATTATTGCAATGTTTAACATTTCACCAATAACAAATTAATTTATTATAAGCTTTTTTTGTAATATGTATCGCCTTTGAAAGTATCGAGAGAATTTATGAATTAAAATAATTAAAAATATATAGAATCAGTAACTAATACTTAATTTATTAATAATTTATCGAAAAGAGATCAAATATTTAACTATTAATAAAAACTATAATGAAAAAGAGTAAGGAATGTCTAAATAAATCTGGGAATTTATTTTTGCTCTGTTGATATATTTTCACTCATATCAATTTTTAATTTTATTATTATCACTTATCAATCTTATATTAATATTGTTTAATATTGTAATAAAATTTGTGTGATAATACCTGATTTAAAAATACCTGATAGATTTTATAAAAATATCGATTAATCTTCATAATAATTGCAAATATATATCGAATGAATGTAAAATATTCTACGATAAAACTTTTATGAAAGAATAAAAATTCAGTGAAAAATTACAGTTGATAATTGCATTATCAACACATTACATAAATTGCAGATCAAAAGTTAATAGCAATTGTACGTAATTTTTTAAAAGTATCGTTAGTACGCACAAAACAAAATGTAACTGTTAAATTTTCATTTATATTACTCGTTTCTCATTTATATGTTATATTTCTGTCATTAAATACTGCTTATATTAAATAAAAATATAAAATATTGACGAGGTACAATTTCAACGACCGGTACACATTCAGTAACCCTCCTCTATATGCTAACTATTACTGGCCATATAAAAAATTTGTTATCAAACACACAATTTGTTAAAATATTGTTTACAATAATATTTTTACAACCATATTCCGTCTGTTTTTATTTAATCCAACGGAAATCAATCGTTTCGCAACAGTTAAGTAAAATTTCAATTTGTACGACGTATTTTCTCATCTCTGCCTTTTCATTTACCAGTTCTACCTTTTCATTTGCCTAGAATCTGCTGGTGTACTTCCACGCCTAATCCGCGTAGTCCACTTGCTTAGGAGCGGATGTTTATGTAAATAAGTACAGCAAACAACCCCCTCGGCGTCCGCGGCGCCCAAGAATTCCCTCTGTATTTTCTCCTCACGTGCCGATCCATAAACGTCACGTACATGAATCAACGTATAGGTGTGCGACTGTCATACGGCCGTGTCTCTTCCTCCCGCACACGCGCGCGCACATGCATACACCATCGTATGTACACACGTGCAGAAAGAGCCTACAGTGCGAGCGGTTCCTCTCGGTGACTGCTCCCAATTATCTTCAATAACCACACCGGCAAAATCCACCCAGCATGGTGCAGCAGCTCCGGCAACATTGAGTAATTGTCTCACGTTTTGCTTTCCCTCTCCGCACGCATCCCGCCGTTCGCGAGGCCCGGAAATAAATGATTGCTCGATATTGTGAAACCGCTCGCGCATTGTTTCAACCGGAACGGCGGCGAAAAACCGCGGACAGTGCCGCGACAACCGGCGCGGCGGAGGATCGACACGAAGGCCGAAGGTCGAGACAAAAAGGACTCGCGGTAAAACCCGCCGCCGGCGGCGGGTAAAAAGGGTAAGACACGGGGCGGACGGGGGCGGGGAGGTGAAGACTGCTTCAATGGAGAACCAAACAGAAATTGTCAGAAATTGAGAAAACCACCACTGCCTGAGGCATCAAAGTACGGCGCGCCTCCTCTATTGCATTCGCACATGTACGCTTGGCGTCTGTTTGCGCTCTGTGCACGTGTATGCGGTTTATTAAATAAAGTTACATGGGATGCGCGCGCTTCGTTGCCCTTTGCTAGGATGTACAAAGAATCCGCCAGACGCGAGATGACGTATTTCAGATATTCTTCTACTTTTTCTATAAAACACACAAAAAGTTGTTTGACGTATATTATTATACAAAGAAACTGCACTGAGAGAAAAAAATAATTGGAATTACCATAATGTAATTTGTAGTCATTTTTCGTACCAACTATATATTTATAATTGTTTCAACCATGCAAGTTGTAGCTATTAGTTATTATTACTAGGTAAATAGTAAGCGAATATTTAAAAAATTATAGTGATATTCCTTATCACTATAATTGTGATTATATTTACATAGAAATATTTATTTTATTTTTGGCAATTTTGTGAAAAAATTTTAGTATAAATTGTGATAATTGCAAATATTAATGTAGTAAAATATACATAGATATATTTTACTATATTAATACTATATAAATACCAAACTTTTCTCTCAATGTTGAACTTTTCTAATTTACTGGTTGCAAAGTGCAGAAAATCCAGGATAAAATTTATCATTATTATAATTATTTCGTGTTATCATTATATATAATTATTTTGTGTTATTATTATAATTATTTTGTAATATCTGCATTTATTTCGGATCACTCATATTTACTTCAAAGTTGTCGATATTCTAAATTAAGGAAAATTCTTTCGGAGAGAAATAAATTGTTAGCTATACGTATGAAATATGTAAGCCACAATGAGGCACATATCTTTTGTTCTCATTTGAAATAAGCGAAATTCGCCGCGAGGGAATATAAACGCTCGACGCCGGATAATCGACGAAGGTAAAACAGTCTCGTGCAGCTTCTGAATGTGGAATTCTGCAGCGATGTAAAAAAAAAGAGAGCTCATCACCGATCTAAATTTTTTCCTCGCTATTTTTTTGCAAACTTCATTCACTACATCCTACTACAATATTTCAAAGCCGTGTTGCACATGTACAAAAGATAAATGTTAAAGATTGCAAAAAGAAAAATGGCTTCATCAATATAAATAATAATCATGAATTTAGTTATAACTAGTAAACTTTTGTAGAAAAAAGTCTGATTAAGTTTGAATATGTATATATTACTTTTTTTAACCAATTTTGATTGCATTGATTGATTAAAAATACAAGAGCAATCTCTGAAATTAGCGGTACTTTATATCATATTTAATCATGATATAATACATATGACGTAATTTTTTTCAGAAATCTTATTGCATTTCAAGGTTGTGAAATACGCATTTATGTTGTATTTACATAATTTGTATATTTAAAACTATGTTAAATTCCAAGATGTCATAAATCAATAATATGGTTGAAAGTTAATATAACTTTTCTGCATCCTTAATTTTATATTTTTAGAATTATTTGCAGAAAAGTATAAATTTCGCTATGTTTACAAATTCAATAAAAATAAAAATTTTTTATTTGCAACTTGAACATTTTATAATCTTCATCTTTAAATTTTTTGGTGGTTTTGCGAATTTGAGATAACAAAAAATATTGTTTTTATTAATATTTTAACAAAAAACATTAGAAAAGAAAGTTTTTCTTTAATTTGGTTTTTTAGTATCAAAATTTAACAGAAGAAATAATGAATTGTTACTTAAAAAGTAAGGCGATGATTGTGATGTAGAAAGTTGCACGTCTGTTGTCTGTACTAAAAATCCAAATTTAAATTTATCTAGAACATAGAAGATTTTTTAAATCAATCACCACCATTCGTAAAGCAATGACAAACCAACAAGAATATTTTGTCATCATCATTCTGTATATATTTTCCGAAGGCTACGTCAAAGAGACTTAGGCCTAAGAAAGGAACTAAAGCTGTATTAAAGCCTAATTAAGGAACAAGGGCTGCATAAGCCTAAGAACTCGGAGCTATGTCAAGTCGAAAAAACCAAAGGTCAGTGTTAAGCCTAGGGACCAGATTCTATTAAGCCTAAGGGAGGAGAAAGAGATTTTCATCATGACGTAGTTCTATCCGCTTTCATCACTACTACTACTACTACTACTGCTATTATTATTTAAAAAGTAACGATAATGATAACGAGTTACTTCAGAGCCAGTAACTAGATACTTTTAAGTAACTAGTGCTACTATAACCACTACCTTAAATAACTTTTCCAATCTTGTATTCAATTAAAGTTAAGTAATGATCCTTATTAATTACATTTCATTATAATTATATGGCCAAAGTTTATTTTTTTTATATTGCGGAAAAACTTAATTGTGTGCTGTATATAATTTATGATTAATCCTCATAAATTAAACGGAAACTTATGATCGAGGTATCGCACACTGTTATTTTTTAGAAAGCGAAAAGCATACTTTGCCTACACACCTGCCGTTTTAAAAGATGAGCTTCTCGGGTCTAGAAGAAAATATTTTCCATGCGAGTGATGAACCCGCGATTGTCGTTGACGTTGACAAGTCGAAGTCAAGATTGATGTAGGTAGAAACGTGATGACGTACCTACGATTTTCCTACCTTTGCGATTCAACTGCCACGTCGATTTGTGGAAAGCCGTTTATCTCTTCAAACGGGCCCGCAACTTTCCGTCGACGTTTATCGACAAATCCCGCGATAAAAGGAGGACGAGAAACGCGAGAGATGTACGCATCTCTCCGCATTTTTAGCGATCTCGCCGATGATGGAAACAGTTTGAAATTTCTCTCTGTTTTTGAAGATTATTTTTACTTTTATTTTTTTTTTTCTTGCGCATTAAATTTCGTTTAGATTTCTTTTAGAGCTATAAATCAAGTTTATAGTCCATCAGATCGTAAATATGAAACCGTACGTTCTGAGCTAGTTATAAAACCTCTTAGCTTTTTTTCTGTCATAAATCGAGTATGTCCGATTTCAAACATTTGGAACATAAAATTACTAATGCTCATAAAAACGTTATATAAAAACATTTAAATCATATTTTATTAGGAAAGTTTTCAATAAGCTTTTTATATTACAAAAGATTTATTAAAATGTACATGCAAATCTACTGGATGTACAAATATTGTATAAATTTTTCTCTTTGATTGTGTGCTGATTCTTGCTGCATTAGTTATTAAAATTACGAAGTGGGGTAATAAAATTATTCTGAGTGGACGAATTTATAAGCCGCAGACAAAGTCTAATTTTGAAAATACATGTGTAAATATAACGGTGCTCTCACACGTGCGCGTGTGCATGTATAAATTTTAGTACTCGTGCGATTAGTAATTTCCTTAGCTGCAGTTTTCACGTGCTACGGGCTTTTCCGTGAGTAGGTATGCAATCTCGCAGAAAGCAGGCAGTCGCTATTCGCTGAAAATTTCGGTCTTCCTCCTTTGCTCTTATTAAAATAGGATGCAAGCAAGAGATTTCGTTTAGCTACGCGAAATATACGTTTGCTTGTAAGAGAAATCTTGGGCATATTATAGCATTGTAATATTGCGCCTTTGTATGCGCTTCGAGAACGAATTTTAACGAGAACTAAATGTGCAAATATAAACGTAAACTTTTCACTGTGAAATTTATGCAATTTTCCATAAATATACAATTTATAATTATTCCCTGTAATTTAATTAATTTTAACATACACTATTTAACAATTTCATGATAACAAAAGTGATATATTACTATCTCTCTGACAAGAGTTTAATTGTCTATTACACAAAATGTATTTATCATATAATTACATGCCGACAAAATTTATAAATTGAACATACAATATGTACATTATATTATTTGGTCTATTTGTTAATTTATTATCATTGATTGTATAAAAGTATTAAATACAAAAATCGATGTTTTTTTATACATATATAAACAGCATAATTTTTTTCTACAACCAATAATTTCATCGTTAAAAGAACACTTATTACTTAATAGTTTTTAAGGATTTGTATTACAATCCAAAATTATTTAATTTTATCATTTTACAAATTACATGTTGTAGTAACAATTTAACAATAGACTTAGTCGTGGATAATTAAAAGTGACAGATTCTCGACAAGAGTTTTTAAAACTGCTCTTCACAGAAAATTACATTGTATGCATTTATTTACTTTCGCGGAGCTATTTGACAACTGCTTTCTGAAAATGTTTAGACACTTTCAATCATCTGTATTTTATTAAGGGCACAAAATAAACTACAGTGGTTTAATTCCGTACATTTAAGTTCATTCTTAATTCTGTGCCTTAGGTTTATTTTTTTTAATCAGTGACAAAAATTTTTGTCGTGAATACCCGAATTTTGGTTCTAAAATCACTTGTAAAGAAGAAAACAAGAAAAAATTTGGCTTATAATTGTTTATGTAGCGAAAATGACTTTATTTTCTGCAGTTTTATGTGAATAACTTTTAACGTGTAAGTGGATTCAAATAAATTTTCGCACGAATTTTTATTAAAGTTTCATTAGTATAAAAGTTAGTGCAAAAAATTTGATTTTATTCGTAATTTTACCTGCTCATCACATTCGCAAATAACTAAAAACATGATTTTACATAAGAACCAAGAGTAAATAAAAGGTTAAAAGTAACTGTTGAACCAATAAGAGAATTATGCTCAAAATTTACATTCAAACGTAATCTATAAAAATTTTAATATATTTTAAATACTTTAAAATGTAGTACATACATTCTTAGTATATAGTATACTTTATTTACATGTAAAAAGTTATTTCAACATTAAATTATTGTAAATTTGTCTTTTATCTCCTTTGCGTTTTATATCTCCTTTATATTTCACTTACACTTTCGCGTTTCAGTCTATCTAATTAAAACAATTTCTTAAATTATTAACGTCGCCTAACTCCTTTAAAGTTGCATCAAATTATCGACATAAGTTTTCGTTTAAAATTTCACGCAAATTGGAGGCGCGAGTTTTTTTTTCATTTTAATGGCCCCTTGTTATTTCCCACATCCCTCCGTCTACCCGCGTGATCGGTTGTACGCAGAGAGATCTCTCCCTCTAAACGTAATCGGAGGCGCCTTGGGTCTTAGGAAGGGGCGAGAGGGCGAGCACGAGGAAGCAGTAAAGGAAAAGAAGAAACGCTGAACGGAGTAGCGGATTACTCAATTGTCGAATTCGATTGGCTGCGCTGATTGAATCGTTGAGAATCGTCGTCCCCATGGGAAGCCGAAAAGCCGCGAAAAGACCCGGTCCAGCACCTCTCAGTGACAAATAAAATATAACAAATTACGAAATATAGGAGCGCAGTATCTCACTACGAAATTTTTCTCACTCGTTTATCTTGTGTTGATTTTTACGATCTAACCAGCTCAGAAATGGATAGAGATACGAGGGCGAGAAACTTGGAGAAAAATTGCACTTACGAACAGGATATTACGTGTCAAATTATTTTTAAAACGTTTTTAATATCATAAAGATAAAATAAATATACAATATTTATTTAATTTTTATTTTATCCTTCTTATTTGCACATGGCATGACTATACCTTATTAAATAATTTCACGGTATTTTCCAAGATCTTTTAACGTCGATCAAATATTTCAGTGTTTAAATATTTACATTTTAAACAAGTTTTGTCGTACGTGTGTATGATTTATGCCATATTCTCTCTCTCTCTCTAAATCTTTCATATCGTTATAGCTGTCACTCGTATTTCACTATTAATAATACCTCGTTCGAGTTTTGCATTTCCATTAGCCCTAACAGAAACGTCAAACACAAGACAAATACCTCTTTCGCGAAGAAATCCGGCCGTCAAATATTCCAGTCATCGCGCGGAAAGGGCGATAATCCGACGCGCCCTGTGCAAGCGCGAAGTTCCCTCGCATAAGGCAAAATTTGCGAGCGTTTTCCGCACCGGGACCAAATATCCCCGGCGCTTTTCGCCGATTCTGTAAAGGGCGCTTTTTTCCGAGCGTCCCGCCGCCCGCCGCCGTCGCCCCTCGATGTTGACGTCCTCGCAAGTCGCCGGAAATTCGTGGCTTGACGTTTTATCGAACGGCGGGACTTTATTGTAGCGTCTGCGGAAGTACGAAGCGCGAAGGAATAAAATCCACCGCCGCGCGCACTACCGGGGAGGAAACTTCCCCATAGAAGATAAAACGTCTCGCCTTGCTTTCCGCGCTTTTTGCCGATACTGACGGGAAGGAAGACTTCCAAAGTTCGCGCCATTGTCTAAACGTTTAATCTGATACGACAGGCGCTACGGCGTTTTTGCACCGCGCCGGCCCGCCGCCATTGTCTAAACATGGATCAATTTGACGCGGCAAAAAGTGACGAGAAATTACGTCGCTTCCGTTCCGATGGGAACGATCTCACTGATTATCACATTAAACGGTTCTGCCGCGTTAATACGTCGCCGTGTCGGTCCACGCGCGTTTCGCTGTTTGTTTTTCGTGCAAATAGCAATATTGATACTTTAACGGTTTTATAAACACTACACTTCCGTTATAATTATAGGGCAGAATAACCTCGAAAGTCAATTTCCCAGTATTTTCCCGGCGTTCTCGTCACTCCAGTTTTTTTCCTTCAGCTGTGCGAGTATAAAATATGGTGGCTCGAGACTCGAATATAACTTTATATTACTTGAATGGCACTTTAAAGTTTCAATTACTCATCGCTACAGAACATCTCCCTCTTCCTTGATTAATCCTTAAACACAGCATCCCCTTGAAATTTCGATCGCTTGCTATGTGAAGACGGAATGAGAAAGAAGATTTGGGCAAGACGGAAAAAAAGTTTGAAGTCTCCTCTATCGATCGCTACGGTTGACCAACTTCATTGCTCATCTAGAAAATGGCACGGAAATAAAGTTTTCCCAGGAGGGTCTTCCAGACCCCATGCTGTCTTTAAGGATTAAGGATGTATGAGAAATAATCTCTTGAATGTCATATCTTAAAAAATATTACCAAAAATATAAAAATTTAATAGAATTACTAATTTTAGTATTACGTTTAAGTATCTGTGTAAAATTTGAGCACAATTCACTTATTGGTTTAAAAGTTATTTAATTTTTTGTTCACTCTTGATTCTTACGTAAAATTGCATTTTGTAGTATTTATCTACTTTGGTGAAGAAGTAGCATTACTAATGAAATCAAAATTTTTACACATACTAATAAAACTTTAATATTCGTATAAAAATTCATTTAGATCCACTTACTTGTTTAAAAGTTATTTATTTAAAACTACATTAAAATATAGTTATAATATGATAAAATGTAGTATAAAATTTTTGCTGTATAAACCATTATGAATCAAATTTTTTATTGCTATTTTCTTTACAGCTAATTTCAGGGCTAAAATTCGGGTATTCGCGACCAAAATTTTTTGTTGTTGATAAAAAATAAACCTAGACCGTTATTCATAATCGATTCTTATTTCAAAACCATATTGACATCTTAAAATGTCAATATGGTTCACTGATTGATGGATGGCATCTTAAGATGGCACTTAAGACTTAAATATAA
Organism: Solenopsis fugax; assembly: GCA_003595255.1. NCBI lineage: Eukaryota > Metazoa > Arthropoda > Insecta > Hymenoptera > Formicidae > Solenopsis > Solenopsis fugax. Next base: position 15,822 of record QKQZ01014883.1, read on the forward strand.
AAATCAACTATTATGAATACTGGCTAGAGAAGCCTTCAGTTTTCAAATTTCGATAACTTTTAACTCGTACTGTATGACCGAAACATCCTTATAAATACAGAGGCTACTTCGTGCGAACGTGATCATTGATCAATAGCACAAAATACCTCTGAATTGTATTTAATTTGATATTTCTCATTTACATTTTGCACATAGCGCAGTAAACGCAAGTACGTAAAACATTTCGAGCTTCGGAATGGGCATTCGGAGACTTCGACTTGTCGGTCGAAGGTATGCGGTCGATGAAGTGAACGGGGTACCAAAGGCACTGAGAATAACCCCCGTTGTAGAATAGCCCGCTGCCGGTGTAGTTGAAGACGAAAGCCACTTATACAAATTTTTTTACGAAAGTCAGGAGAGCACGCTGAATAATTCGTAAAACGAAGAAAGAGGATACCGCTCTCGACCTTTTCCATAAAAGGCTCCACCTAATGAGCCGTGGATACAAAGAACCTCGTTTCAGCTTGGAAGCTCATTCGCTGAAATTTTTTTACGGTAGCCGCGGTAAAGCGGGATATAGGGGGTATTACCTGCGCGTCCAGCGCAAACCCCGTCGTGAAGAATCCCACTTAATGATCCATGGGGGACGAGATATCATAACTCAATCGCACCGCGATTTATTCGCGAGCTCAACAGACGTGTAAATTTACTCAATTAAATTTTTCTGTGCCCTCCATGAAATTCAAAGTGGAAGTCGGTGATCTCTATTGGGAAGTTTGCGGGGAAGTGCGACTTGTCTTCCGAAGTTCCCTGCCAGAGTAACTCGTTTCATCGACTCCGATTACAAAGTTGCTTAATGCGATTGGCGCAAACAGCGCAATTCTCGACGGGACGTCCCGAGCTCTTTACAATTTACATTCACTTGTCTCGTTGATAAGGGAGAAGATCTTTCCGTCCGGCGCAGCGCAGCGTCCGAGACATTGCGTGTGCTGTAGTCCTTTTGAGTGAAAATTAATGTCGTTGTATACGGAACAATTACCGCGTAATTATTGTGACGCGATTAATAACGGCGTCGCCATACGAAGTCGATGGTACAACCGCAAAATGTTTTCTGTCAAAATACATGTATACTTTATGAAATTACGCGAAAAGGATCTCGGGGAATTATGCACTTTAACGACGTGATATATTACGTAGATTCTAAGGTCTTAAGGTCAAAAGTTTTCGCGAGAAAGCTATTTAAACAGGTCAAGTCATTAAATAAAAGCTCTCGCCGGCCAACGAAATTGCGAACCATGGTTATACATCATTAAATCCGAATAGAAGCTCGAAAGAAGGAGCAATCTGTTCCGTGCGCGAAATTTTCCGCAAAGAAATTCGCGTAGTTTATGATTATAAAGTATCAAACTGGCTTAGAAATCTTTCTATTCGATTTGAAACGTCAAAAAATTTATCAAAAATGATCCCCGAAGAAAAATCTCCCCATAAAAATAATTAAAAAATAATTTGTTTATATGTATTTTTAATGTAAATTAAGAATGAAGCTTATAGATGAAGGGAATGCTGGTCTGTTTTATTGGTTGAACACAATATTTTTTACACGAAGTAATCTTTTTATTTATTACATAGAATCAAAAATTCTATTCCACAATTAAATTATAGACAATAACACATTTGCGAGACAACAATTTCATACGAAAAATGAAAAAAAAAAAAGAAATTACGATTTTACGAGAAAATAGTAGCTATCGGAGCTAAAAACTGCGTATATGTAGTAACTAAATTATAATTGTAATATATGAACAGCTACTATATTACTGTGATACTCATATTATTTAGTTAAATGAGTTTAGCTACCTGATACACGAGTTTAGTTAGAAAACATATGTGTTATATCCAAAATATATCCTGTAGCTAAAAGTGTATTTAAAGCTATATTAATTAGTTACCAATTGTATTGACCAGATATCCCTGACATATCGGTTAGTTCCGATGATTACTTTTATGGTGCTACACGATGTGGTCCTAACTGACATGCTTGTTTTGCTATTTTATTTATGTATTGGGAGCAACAGCAAACCGTTTTGCTGTAGTTTATAAATTTATAGTTATGGCAGCAAACACAGCTTTAGCAAATCATGATTGGCTACGGCAGCAAAAATTTTATTTTCCGTGTTATCGATGTCTGGCGTTGACTCGTGACATACTACACATACACATTTGCTGTATATAAAAGTTTTATACATCATACGTATAAAGCATAATTCCAACTCAGATTAACATGAAGGAACAATAGTGTGTTTTCAGAAATGAGTTAGGAGCTTTAGTATAAGAGAAAACTTTGTCTGAAAATTTGTGTATGCATGCGTAATCGATATGGTAGTTTATAGAGATATGTTGATGTTTACTACTGCGTTAATAGCGCACGTACACATAGATCTATTCAATCGGAAAAACTAACGTTGCCAGCATCCCCTTAATGATTCATGCCCCGGAAAAAATGTTTGATAGTAATAATCAAGCTTTGGTGATATAATTTTAATTAAATATTTGATTAGTATAACCAAATATTTAATAAACAATTAAACGGATTCTTGAGATAATAAATTAATAGGATAAAAATAAGAATTGAGCGGTGTAGTTGATGCGCATGTATTAAATAGTACAAATATAAATTTTTTTATGTCAGGACATTTCGACTCTATTTCGAATTATTTTCAACGGAAACGCAATATCATTTAAAATTACTTTATAAAAATAATCCCGTGGTAAGGACCAGATCAAGAGGTAAAATTGAATATGTGTTTTTTTGCGGTTGTGTGAATAGTCAAGTGATATATTTTGGTCTGTAATTATGCTATAAATGACAATCGTAATGAGTTAAAATATAGTAGTTGAAACATAAAAAAAAATCCTTAATTATTCATCACAGAAAGTCCTTTGTAAGTTAAAAATGTATTCGCAATTTTGTATTGTTTCATATAATAGTGTCAAAGAGGCTGTCTCAAACCAATAAATTAATATTAGGATAGGTCAGTAAATAGATAGAATAAAAGAATTGAAATGGTAAATATATCATTTTAAAACTTAAAGACCAAGTAATCCCTAATAAAAATCTTTAAAAAAAAAAAGAAAAAAATGTACGCCAAGTATATAAAAAAATGTCGTATGTCTTCCAAAATTCCTAACAAAAATCCTTTTTTAAAAAAGTGTTCTATATTAGTCTTCCAAAATTCCCAACAAAACTTTTTTTTTAAATAAAGAATTAAATAAAAGTAATCTAAATAAAAACATGTTTTTAAATATTAAACTATTCCAAAATAAAGATTAGATCATACAATTAGCCAAGTATTTCATTAGACATAGAATACAAAAGTGTTTTACCTAACAAAAATCTTTTTTAAAATAAAGAAAAATGTAAAAACATACCTAGAAGAAACCTTTCTTGAAAAAAGAAAATAGTCTTCCAAAATTCCTAACAAAAACCTTTTTTTAAAATAAAGAATTAAATAAAAGTAACCTAAACCTAAACCTAAACAAAAACATGTTTTTAAATTAAACTTTTCCAAAATAAAGATTAGATCATATAATTAGCCAAGTATTTCATTAGACATAAAACACAACAGTATTTTCCTCTAAACCAACGTGAACTCTAAACTTTTCTAAAACATGTATATTAAGAATATTTATTAGAACAATTAGCAAAGTGTTTGATTACTAAAAAAAAAAAAACTTGGCGTAATTGCAAATCGCGGAGCGGCTAGTTGTCAGTCACAAGTTGTAAATCATTTCATCGCCTAATCCACAATTTGAATGTCGAGATTGTCGAGAGGTGTAAGTTAAAAATTTCTTTAAGCAAGTTACGTGCACCAGTTCATCCCAATTATCTTCATCCATTTTAATAAAATAAAATACGTTTAAATTATTAAAATATATTAATTTCACTCGCCACACTCTTTCTACTTTATTGGTTATGTGATGATCACTAGTTGCTATCGCCAAGAAGTTAAAAATTGGGCAACTCTAGTTTGGCAACCGCAACTGTCTGTTGCCACCGGAAATAGCGCTAGTTGCCATTCTTTGCAACTAGCGACGGAGCGTTCGCAACTTATTGTAGAATAGGCTTTACCCCCACTTCTCGAATGCTCGGTCTACATATTCTATGTCTATGAATTAAAACTTACTGCATTCAAAAGCGTTATCATACTTCTCTCTCTTTTTCTTTGTCGATCGCTCTCTCGATTAGATAACTACATAGTGCATAATCTCATATAAGAACTCACTAATGACGTCACATTCTCTATTTTAAGTTCTGATTGGATGATTCTGATATATGGCGTCATTAACCCGACTCGAGTTGAATTAAAACTTATTGCACTCAAAAGCGTTATTATATTTCTCTCTCTTTCTCTTTTTCTCTTTCTCTCTCTCTCTCTCTCTCTCGATCGATCGATCGATCGCTCTCTCCATTAAGCAGGTGCATAGTGCATAACCTCACATAAGAACCCATCTTGACGGACAGTCGCTCGTCTTGAGCATTGTAAATGCGCCTTGGCGGACACTCGCGAGACTGAAGACGACGACGATGAACAACACTGAAAACTGAAATCGTCGAAGTGACACTTTTCATAGACTCGCTGTCGAAATCTCGGGATGACTGAACCGATTTCATTCGGACTGGTCGCAATCGAAAGCTCGTAAAAAGTTATTATAAAAGTATCATTAGAATTTTTTTCATTATAACCTTGATTTCCGAGTAAATTCCGAGTTAATTAAATCGGAAAATGGACAAGGCGAAAACTCGAGATAAAGCTACTGCGGTAGCGCTTCGACATTGCCAGTGCCGTAGTCACAAAATATTGACTCAAACTTTTTGACTCGAACTTTTTTATATACTTGGCGTCGCGACGCTACCGCATCGCTTGATACGTAAGAATAAAAGTCATCGTGAATTCAAAGGGGAGACAAAACAATATCTACAAGTTATTTAAAATTGATAAATAGATGTTATGTACTTGACGGACAATTCTTATGAACTCTAATAATCTCTCCATGAAATTTGTTGAGACTAAAAAGAGAATTTTGCGTTTAACAATAAGTCATTGATAGCTTTCTTATATTTGTCAAAGTCTTTGTTATATATGGGATTGTGGACCACGGAGCATTCGTGATTTTATTATCTAATTCACTTTTATTTTGATTTTTTAAACAATTAAAATGATCTTTTTCTACAAGAAACTACAGACGTAAATTTAAATGTGTTAAAAATAAAACTTATTCCATTTACTGATCTCTCTTAATATTAATTTAGATTTGAGACATCATTTATTTGACACTATTGGAACAATACAAAATTGTGAACACATTTTTAACCTACACTTCTGGTGATTGATTAGTTAAGGTATTTTTAACGTTTGACTTCTATTTTTTAATTAATTACGATTGTGTTATTTATAGGACATAAAACCGTACTTATTGTAAATCGTATACATGCAGGTCGTTGTTCGGTCGGTGAAACTCATGACTTCAGCAACACTTTAACCAAATATTTGGTAATATTTAGTATAATTAATATTAATATTAACTAAATATAATAATAGTAACCAATCAATTATTAAACGATTATTAAACGATTACTAAATATCATTGAATATTTGATTATATTAACTGAACATTTCATTGAAACTATTTTACCAAAGCTTAACTATTTAGACTTGACTATTATTATCAAACTCTTTTTTAAATGTACTATTAAGAAATAGTCAATTAATGAGAAACTAGTGCATAATTGTATTGCTATCTCTGTCTCGACAAATTTATATATAGCTTGTTAAGAATTTTAGCACTGCTCCTCTTTACAGAAGAGAAATTGTATATGACATTGCCGTGTATATCTCTTGGACTGCAGCCAAATTGCACGATATAGCATAATTGCATCGAATTAAACTCGCATTAAAGTCTCCGCTATAATTAGTATTTACGTTATACTAATTAGAGTAAAAAGATCTGCAGGAATTATTTTTATACGATTCAACAGCGACGCAAAAATTGTTGCGCCACAAGTTGCTTTTTTTATCCATAATTCAATATTATTTTTGTATACTCGAATATATTTGCTACACTTATTGCTAGTTTCCTGTAATGTATCAGTTCGTGAAGGATGATTCAAAAAGAGATGCGTCTCGATGGTAGAAGCTTACTTCACAAACGATTGATTCAAAGAAAAATACGATAGCATACGGTAAAGCCAAGATACTTGATGATCAAAGGACCAGCTAATCGCGAAAACATCCGTCGATGCTGCGGTTTACCGGCAGATAAATTGTGTGCGGTTCTTCTTTCCGCTGTCAAAGACTAAACGATTGCGATCGACTGATCATTCTTTATAGAAAATCGGCATCCATGTACGTAAGAGAAAACTTCCGCTTCCGATACATTTTTTTGCAGATGTGGATTTACTCAGCAGTTGTGTTACCATATTAAACTAAATGCCCCTCTGTGTAAGGAAATATGTTTAATATAAAATGTGCCAGAAACTAGCTGCTTGTTAATCAAAGTTTTTACGAAAAAAAGTGTGAGTTTCAGATTTAGAAAGAAATTGAGGAAATGAGAAGTTCACACTTCATCTTTAAACATGATGACCGTACTTGTCATCATGTGAATTCACCTCAGACGGGAAGTTTAAATTTTGTTAAGCAAGAAAAGAGAGAAAAAGCGAGATCGTTTTATGTAAGGCAGCTTCTATTAAAGTAAGCTAAAATTAAATGGCAATAATTAATTTATTTGAATATCCGTCTAGCTGACGTGTTTGTAAGTTTATCTTGATAAAGTATACGAAGAAGTTACTAACACCTGTTTTATTAAGAAACTAGAAAAGCAATTTATTTTTGGAATTAGTAAATTGCTGAGAGAGTTCTAACCGAAAATGTCGCATAAAGCGGTAAATGTCTCGAGAGTGCTTTCAAACGGAAATGTTTCTCTCAGTTTGAGCGTGCTACAAATAACTTCAGATTTACTATTCGGAGAGTAGAATTTAAGTGAGTTGCGTTACTGCGATTTCTGTAAAAAAAAATACCATAACGCGTGATTATATTACACGTATGGAGTTGAAAAATTCGCGCAGTGAGATTCTAATCAACGCAGCTTTGTTACATTGAACTAATTTTTCGAGTTCTGTGAACGTAAAAAGGTACACGTGAAAATCTGTCGGGCGACACGATGCAAATTACGGTCGCAAAGGGTTAATTGATGAATCCGCGATGAATCCGTATAACGGAGATTGCGCGAGTCTAAATTTTAATAATTGCAGGAGAAATTATCACGCACAGAGAAATGCGATTAATTGACAAATTCAATCCGGACGGTCGCGTTGAATAAATTATAACAATGCCGTGCTCATAGAGCTTGGTCTTGGTAAATTATGTCTCGCTCCCCCTCCACCCCTCTTTTTCCGCGGTCTTCTTCCCGAGCGCTTCCGACGGTAACAAATAACACCTTCTTCTGGTGTTTCCGAGTTTCTTCTCTGAAATTTATTTCGACGCAGATGAGATGCAGGCCGTCGTAGTGGTTCTTGCGAATTATTCTGCCTCGATTCGTAAGAAGATCGATTCCACCCGCAGCTACCACCCGAATCGCGGTCGTCAGATAGCGGGGGCGGATTTGACGATCGTCGAGTTAACGAATTCAAATGAAAGGTAAGAAAAGGAAGAGGAAGGACGACAGTTTCCGAAAACAAAAAGACCGGCATCCCTTCAAGCCACGCGGCGAGGACCCTTTATTAAACACAAGAGAGAGAGAGAAAGTGCCGAGAGACAAAGACTCGCTGCGAGGGGTGAGGGCGAAACGGCCGCATAAATTATGCTTATGAGCCATTTCGTGTGTTCTGCGCCGCCATTTTTAAATTATACTTTTAAATGTAGCTCTCGTAGGGCGCGGTGACCGGGACACCCTTCTTGGTTCATTCCTCGCTTCATCTCCCTCGCTACGGCTCATACGTATTATCTTCAACCGCACTTGGGAATTGTTTTGTCGAGAATTTGTTCTTCATTTAAGAATGTTATTTTGTTAACTCCCTCCTTCTTATCAGGCTGAATAAATTTAATTAAGATGTTGTTGCAAGGGTTTCCTGATGTTAATCGCCAAGTGAAACACTCTAGTTTGTTTTGTAGTTCATTTAAACGCAATAGATAGTAATTAATTTCACAAGTAATTCATCTAAGAAAATTTTTAGACACAAAGATGTCAAAAAAATTTCTTATATATCTATATATCGAATAATAATGACAAATATTTGTTCAATTTACAAAATTATTTTATTAAAAAGCAAATCAGAAAATAAGTTTATATGAATTCTTATAATTTTTTTATATATAGATATATTTATTTTGGAAAGAACAGAAAGATTAAAGCAATATCTCTTTCATTCTCCTTTCCGTTTTATTTGATAAGACGAGAAGATGATATTATGAACCTTGTAGATATTATGGTCACTTGTAATATCTCCGTTATTAGATGACGAATTCTCATAATTATTTATGGAGTATATTCTCATAATATATATGGAGTTATTTGTGCAGCCTGTCGTTGCAGTGACGCTACTATGCCAATATACAACAGCCGATATTCGTTATAAGAGATTTTACTTTTGATCATTTTGAAACTTTTTCAAGATATATTTTAGAATTTAATTACATATACTTTCGTTCTTTTTAAACTTGGGCGTATTATCACACAATATACTATGAGCTTAAGTGTTTCTTCATTACTCAACATTTTATTCAGCTGTACATTTTGAGTTATGTAAAGTTAAATAATAGCATGGAATTTTGTTAATACAATCCATTATGAGTGCTGATGTATCAACGAGCCTAATAAAATCTGTTTTTTAAAGTTTTTATATCGAATTATTTATCTGATAAATTGATTGTAGTTCTACTGTTAATTTGTACTTTACATTACATATAGATTTTCAATAATACAATCTATATGCGGAAGAAATTATGTGTATGTACATACAGTTACATATGTTCTGTGATATTTTCTCCTTATTTTCGATAAATATATAATTTTATAACAAAACCAATTTTTAAATTTATTTTAGTGGAGGGGAGGAAAGGACCTATATTACCATCTCTGTTCCTCTTCGATCCATTATGCAGTGTCGTCACGTTTTTATAAATAATATCCTAAGGAATGAATATTTCATAATTTTGAATCTAAAATAGTCCATTGACGAACGTATTGGATATTTAATTGAAAATATCAATATCTTATTTCAATCTTTATACCGCTTTCGCTAAAACAATTTTCGAATTGTTGTGTGTTTCAGAATTACTGTCTCTGCAAATATCAATGTGTAAGTGCAACCCTGCGAAACTCATTGTCATAAAGAACGACAGTGCTTACCGGACTCCGAATAAATCGTGCGACAAAAATCGGCGAGGTATATCGCCCTAGCCACCAGTTAGTTTCTTCCGCGGTGCACGGAAATAACGTTTGTTATCGCAACGAAAGCCAGTGCCCCGCCAAGTAACAGCCGGTGAGACGATAGCTTGAGATACTATGTACCCAGGGTGACGTTAGCCCCGAGTATCCTCGGATGGAGTTCTCCTCCCAGCTCGGTTAATATCCTCCTTTTTTCGCTCGTTCATTGCCCGTGCGCTCAGTGTTAGGTTAAAACTATTTTTAAACCGTTTGTCACGTTTTATCGTGGCCACAATGAGGAGGGTGTCCTATTTTATGACAATTAATGAGCTGCCCTGATACAATGGACAATTGAAACGATTCGTTACATACGTAACTGTCCTGTTATTATCTGTACAGAGCATTTTATTTGTTTAGCTCCTTCTTTGACAGATATGCAATTACCGTGGAACACAATCAGTATTATCTGCAATTATGTAAGAATTTTTTTTTTACCTAGAATTTACTTGGAATTTTTTCTTTAATTGTTTAATCAGTGAAGTATTGAAACTTATTTGAATTTATTTTACAAACGTGAGATATTTATTGATGTTAATTTTAATTGTTTTGAAACACTAATTATTGCTAGTTTTAAAACATAATTATTTTAACATTATATAAGAATAACATAATAAGAAAAGGTCAACTATAGCGAGCAAACAACCGATGTTATTTATATATAATTGATAGTTTATTTAATTACGTTAATTTATTTATTAATTTACTTTACTGCAGTTATATCTTTAAAGATAATTCATGGATCTTATGTCATTTGTCAAGTCTGTTAATTTATTTATTAATTTACTTTACTGTGGTTATATCTTTAAAGATATTTTTATGGACCTTATGTCATTTGTCATGTCTGTTCAATTTTATATCGATTATATCATTTTAAGCATTGTAGAGATAAATTCGAGAATTGTTTAAAAATTTGGGCTGAAGATGGTTAAGTAAAATCGAAATGTCCCTGTAATTAAATTAAACTATTGATATATAAATAACATCGGTTGTTTGCTCACTATAGTTGACCTTTTTTTATTATGTTATTGCTTTTACTAGGTCGAGCTAGATATTTTGATATTGTTTTTAATTCGTATTATATAAGAATTTCGAACTTTTTTATTTTAGGTTTCCTTAAAGTGAAATTAGAATAAAAGTCGAATTTCAGATATTCAGTGCTTTGCAAAATGTCTATTACATTTTCAAAATGATTCGCTTCTTCAAAATGACTCGTTTGGCACAGTCGTGCATAATGCCTGCGAAAATCTTGCGTCCGATAGTTTAAAGCCTGAGTTGACTCGGTGTAACGACGATTCTGCTAACGCGATGCAAATACCTAAGCCAGACAGATTAATTATTTGCAGCTGGTCCGAGCGCTCGAGGGCACCCCCCAGCCCCGTCCCCTTAATAACCGACGCGCCGTCATTCTCCCCGGCGTACTCTCGAAGGCTTCTTAATAAACTTTGGTTCTCCGCGCCGCGTTAGCTAAAATCCTAGATCGATGTAAGCCCCGGGGCCACCGGGCAAGATTACGTATCTCGGCAGAGCGTAAGTGGCTTTCCAACAAAGACCACCCAACCCCCCGCCTACGAGTACGAAATATATTAAGACAACGTGAAGGCATCCGAAGCGTTCGCCCCCGAATTTCCTCGCGCAGGGAATCTCATGAGCGCACGGATATAAACCCTTTCTCTCCTCTGCAGAATCTAAATGATATCCGCTCAAAAGCAAATTTTGCTTTTAGCTAAAATTAAGTATGGCCGCCCTTATTAATTCACGTTGATGATAATCATAAGCATCTCACTTTTAGAATCGTCTTTAATCCGCTTGTGTATAACATTTAATGTAAAATGTTATATTTCACCGAGGGAAGTAATGGGCCACAGAGAATTGTTAATTGTCCGTGCCGGTAAAGTCAGTAATTACGACGGCATATTTAGTGCATCCCCGAAATTTCATTTTGTAATACATATATATGTTACTCACGAAACAGATCAAAACAACTTTATATGTGTATATCGCTTGCAATCCGTTGAGAACTTTGCGCGCTCCCAATGCTATTTGGAAGAAATTATTACTAAAAATTACAGCGACGCGATGCACATATAATTTTCATATCGCGCGATAAACTCGCGGTAACTGCGAGAGCGCAACGATGAAATATTCGATTAGGCGGCTCTCCCCGGGTCGCGACGCATTCAAAAGGACGACTAAGCAAAAATGGCGCAACCGCTCGCGAAGTAATCCCAATCCTCATCTCCGTGCACTCCCCCCGGTCGCTCTCGTGCTTTGCAAGGGCGATTAAACCGGTCCCATGGAATCCATTAAATGTATAAGGACAACACCCCGTCCCTCCCCCTGCCCTCTCCGGAGGTACCCAAGGGGTCTCGTATTCGCGTCGAATTTTCTTCCGCGAGAGGTTTCCCCGTGCACATCTTCCACGGGGGAAATGAAATAACCGCGGGCGATACCGGCGCGGAGCGCGTATCGCGATTTCAGATCTTCTTTTCAATTAGAGACATTCGAACCCCCCGGAACTTGCGAGCGAGCGCGCTGCCTAATCAGTTTCAAAGCGGATAAATTTTTAACTCTCGACGTATGTAGCCCGAAAGTTTCGCCCGGCGGGCATCCAAGAGCGCTGTGGTTTACGTGAGCTCGACGAAGTAGTAGAGGCGAAGTGAAAGGAGGTATGTGATCCACGGTAATGGCCGACGCCTCGCACTTCTCTGAAAAACTTTGGAGTCGAAGGTGAGTTGTCCTCCCCCTCCTTCTCACGCTCTCTTCTTCCTCTCCTTCCGCCTGATCTCTTTCCTCGTATGCTTCGTCACGATTCTCTCCGTTCATTTTGTCTGATTCTCTGTCGCGCACCCTCTCTTTCTCTCTCTCTTTTTCTCTCTCGCTTCTGACCTGCTGAGCTCGCTACTCGTTTCCCTCTTGATCTACTCGCTCGCCTTCCTGTTTCTCTCCGTATCGAGGCCCTAACGGCTCTTTTATCGTCGGACCAATCTTTTGTCGTCACTGCGAAGTGCAGTCGTTATAAAGGTGCGTTAAATGTGATATAAAGTACGGATGTGCTCAACCTTTTTCACTAGGACAACGAGAATCCAAGTTGCAGTTAACGATCCGCAGCCCCCGTTACGAAGAGTACTTTGTCACGGATTATTTCTATTTCCGCATTTGATAGCGAGCACCTTCTGCCTTGATAGCCAAATGAATTCTTTATACTAATTGTAAGAACAATTTTGATTTTTAGCGCTACCTCATTACGTTAAAGAATATCTACCTCTATCCTACTGTATTGGAACATCTATTATCTAGGAAGGAGAAAACTTTTTGAAAACTTATAACGATTATATTCGTTAATGTATTGTTTATTTGATTCTAGACTCAAAGTTGTGAAATATTTATTAGGATACTTAGGACGTTATTTATAAAAATGTGACGACACTGCATAATGGATCGAAGAGAAACAGGGGTAGTATTGTTCCCCATTTCCTCCCCACAAAAAAGATGTAATAACATTGTTATTTTTAAAATAAAAAGTTTTTACAACAAAAATTTTACAAAAAGTTTTTACACAATTAATTATTATAATTCGACATAATATATTTATTCGAAGGAATCTTTCTCTACACTTTCATATAAAGTTTCCATACTTGATATGGTTTCTTTGTAACAAGTAAAATACGAACATGTTGCATTTTAACAAACTTGCCCCTGTAGCACGATAAATTGGCATATATTACGGTGTAAGTTATCTATACGACACACTCCATATTAAATTAATGAAATAATAAAATAGTAATATACGGAAAGAACAATTTTGTTGAAATACAGATCTGAAAATAATTATGATGACCTAATTAAAAAATTGCATCGGATGTTCAACTTGGTTGCAAGTTTACAAAATTGTTGCAACATTATCATGCTTGGGCGTTTTACATAATTATTTTGATGGCCAACATAAAATTATTTTCTGAGCTGTAATAAACTAAATTTTTAGATGCTGTAGTAAAATTGTTTTTTCCGTATAGAAATGAACAAAACAGAATGTTTGTTATAAAATTATATATTTATTTAAAATAAATGGTAAACATTGCTGAATGCAAATGTATATAAAGTATATATATATATATATACACAAAATCCTCACTTAGCTGCATTCATGAAATTCTACAAACTGGGGCTTATTAATACAATTTTCACAATTTTGATAATCGACATTTTAAACAATTAATTAATTAACTACTATGATTCAATTACTTATTCGAGAGATCTTTCTACATATCCAAATCAGGATTCTGTATATGATATGGTTTCTTTTTGTAATAATTAAAATACGAACATGCTGCATTATAGTAAACTTGTTTCCATAGCACGATTAATTGGAAAATAGAAATTCAAACTCCATTAATTAATAGAATAGTAATCGAAATGAGAGAAAACAGATATATATAATAAAAGAAGCTATATGAATTATTAAAAATATCCAAAATCTAACAATAACTTTTTTTGTTGTAATACTGGTTTGATTTAAATAAAACTATAGAGTAGTAGAACTATAATAGTAGTAGAACTTGTTGAATAACTTTTTTGATATGAAAAGTTTAAAAAAAGAGGCCGAATTAAGCATGTTAAGGTATCATTTAAGGGGCTACGTTAGCAAAATTTCATGTTGTTATTTCACTCGAAATATGTACAGCCAAAAAAGTATTAAATAACCAAAAAAGGCACTGAAATGTATGTATATTCGTGTGGCAATACGTTCAAGTTTTTAAAAAAAGAGGAAATATGTATAATTAAATGAATACATTGAAACAATAATAAAATAAATATAAAATGTGAAAAATATATCTTGAAAAAGTTCCGAAATGCTGAAAAATAAAAATTCCTTGTTACAAATGACGGCTGTATTGACGTATTAGCACATAACTACTAAACAAACGATTCCATAGTAATCGCTAGAATTCGTCATCTATAATAATAGGGATATTACGAATGGCCAATTGAGCCATTGATATTATAATATCATTCGTATATGAATGATAATACCTACAAGAGCCACTATACTACCTTCTCCTCTAATTTAACGTCGAAAATTTATTATTCACTGTTTTATTCAATTAATGGTTTTAATTATATTTCAGTTGATCCTATTTGATGATTTTGAATGCAACGATTTATCGTTACAATACAATAAATGAACAGGTGTGCGTAATATGTTCGACGGATTTTGCCAATCTCAAAATTACGCTCTTTGCCTTACCGATGCACTTGGTCGCAATTTGAATTCGCAAATGCGAATCGGGAGAGCACGCCTGGTAATTACGCTATCAGAATTTTACAGTTGTCTACTGAAACAAGCGGCACGCCCCAATTAGCTATAAATCCCGCGTGACTCAATTCGATTAATTCGACCGAATTTGCGTAGCCGTTGCCGCGGCCGTTTGCGATCGCGAAAACAATAAAATCAATCCGACGCGCTTTTCGTTCCGCGAAACGTGATGTCCGCGACGAGAATGACGGCGAATGACGGCGATTAACGGTCCGTAAGGATGCCGTTAGAGCGGACGATAAATTTGGTTTCGTTGCGGAAAAGCGACGCGAAAAGCCGGCGATCTTTAATCGGGCGTCGTCGTTTTGATGAAATTATCTTCGGCATCAGGGCAGGGTAGCCCCTTCCGCCCTTTCCCGCCCGTAGAAAGAAACGTGGCGCACGCGTCGTCATTTTCTGGCTCCGCGAACCGCAAAAAGGCGCATCGTTGACCACACATGGC
>QKQZ01014896.1:232-10734 GCA_003595255.1 Solenopsis fugax
TTTTTCAATTTTCATTTTTTCCTTATTTCCGAAACGTCAAATAGAGCGTACACATGTTATTAACTTAAAAAAATTTTTCTGTCTGTCTCAGATCAATACAACAGGAGGTAGGTTGTACGCCGATTGACAACTCACTTTGCTACCTCTCTTGTTTGCAGCGCTATAGTTTTCATATTTTTTTATATTTTCTAACAAAAAAAATTATTTATATACTAAAAAGTTAGAGGAATAAATATACCAAATTTTGAAACAATCGATTAAATAGTTTTAATTTAAAAAATTCTTGAAAATTGCCTCTTTTCTAGCCTTCTAAATGTATTTGCCCCCTTAAATGACAGAGACGTGAATCGCCCGCTTTTCGAGCATTTATAATTAGTACCCGTCGATTAGTCAGCCCTCTTATCTTTTATATCGCGTGCACAACAACACGTGCCTTATCTGCGGGATTTATTATTATTCTTTTTTTGTTATTGATAAATTTTTGTTGATCAACTCAACGCGCTTACTTTTACGTTCCCTGAACGGTCTCGTATTTTTAATACAACGCGCAATACCCTATCAGCAATGTGACGCTTCGACCTGCTTGTTCGTCTCTTTCTCTCTGCGCGATAGCGCACGGTCAGCTAAACACCTGTTTACCTGGTACATATGGTCAAGCGAAAAAACGAACGCTTCACGTTCACGCCGCCAGGGGCTTTATAATTTTTATCGAGCGCCCGCACGACACGCTCGCGCCCTCCGCGCTCTCGATCCGACGAAAATAAAGGT
Source organism: Solenopsis fugax (assembly GCA_003595255.1). Taxonomy (NCBI): domain Eukaryota; kingdom Metazoa; phylum Arthropoda; class Insecta; order Hymenoptera; family Formicidae; genus Solenopsis; species Solenopsis fugax. The sequence goes on from QKQZ01014896.1 coordinate 1,001, forward strand.
CTTGTTCTTTTCTTTTTTTGTAGGGCTTGACTAGAAACACACCCACGCGCGCGCGAAAAGGAGAGACAAAAGCTCGTGCAGTCGTGGGTTGGACACCCGGAGCGTATATCTGGACATCGGGCAACGTCCCCTTGCTCTCGGACGTGTTGACCGCGTGTCCCCGCCGGTCTATATTCGACGGCATATTATCTGCTCTCGCCGATATATATATATATATATATATATATCTCTCTCTCTCTCTCTCTCGTTCTCTCGTTCCGCATCTCTTTTTTTCCACCTTTTCTCTCTGTCTCTCCCTTTCTCTTGCCCACCCGCATCACGACGTTGCCGGGCCGACAATAGGTTCGACGACGAACTTGAACAAGGCAGCTTCCGCCCGCCGTCTCATTCGCGTCCGGCCGCTTCTGATGCGACGATAATTTTGTCAATTCCGTCAATCCGAGCGCGCCGCCGCGGACGATTTTCCCTGCGGATTGTTTGAACATAAGCGGAGATTCGTGCGAGAGGAGGAGAGCCAGAGAGCCGGGGCCAGTCGGCCGGCCGACCGACCGACCGATGGTGGTCGAGCAAGATTGCTGACGAGTGCTGATTGTCTCAATGTCGGCTAATAGCGAGAATGACTAAAGATGCGTGCAGCGAAACGCATGACACCGAACGAAACGCGTCGTGTCCAACTTCTGCGGACTATCGCACAACCGTTCTTTTAATAGATTATACATTTTTTGATTTCTTCTGGATCTCCTTCTCCTTCTTGTACGTTCTATTCTCGGACATGCATTTTACTCTATCTGTGTATCCCTTTGAACCATATTTGACGTGGCGCCGCATTTCAGCTCTCTCTCTCTCTCTCTCTCTCTCTCTCTCTCTCTAATCTTGGAAGCTAGGAATCGAGTTGGAGTCCTGGGATCTTGGAAGCTTTTGAAGTCCATGGTTTCCGCAGCTCGTGAGAGCCGCGTCTTTGAATCTTGAATACGCTTCTCAGATTTATAGCAAGAGCAGCTGAGATTATGTCGCTGCTTATTCATGAACCCCCGACGTTACACAGAGAATAATCCATCATCGTCCGCCGATGTGGAAATGCCGGTCGCCAAATTCTCCCCGTGCGACACTCGTCCAACTATCGTTCGTGATTAATTAGTCCTGATGCGGCCTTGGTGACCGCCCCGATCGTCGTCGTCGTTGTCGTCGTTAGAGGCGCATCGCTTCCAATCGTGTGCGAAACGACGGCATCGATCTAAGGTGAGACCTTGAGCCAATCGTTAATGCGTTCGTATCGCCGCGTACCCTCCAATAAATCAATCTTCGGCTTCCGCACGCTGAATTGGACAGGGCTGGTGTGTGCGGACAGTCACTTTTCGTCGGACTTGCACATGAACGTCCAAATGAATTTTACTCGTGAGCGCTTTGGATTTGCTAACGTTACAGCCAAATGAGAGTGGCGATAGTTGTAATTTAAACTTCGTACGATTGTAACTTGAATTTTGTACGGTTGTAGGCTGTGTATGTATGTATGTATGTATGTGTATGCAACAACGAGACAGCTAATTGCCTGGACTGAACACATGGATTTTAATGCGTTGCAACGTTTGAGAATTATCATTAGTTTCCGCAGCTATCGCGGAAGCGCGAGCGAGATTGTCGAAACGAGGACGGCGTTCAATCGGCCGCGCACGAGAAGTATTTTCAACGCTAAAGGATTAAAATGCGAATTATTCGCGGTGGCGTAAGATTTTATTTTTAGCGATCCCGTTCTCTCGCAGCGACGCTAAACGCGGCCGGGGTTAATTATCCTTTGCGGCTCTCGTTAAGGGCCACTTGTCACCGTGGCCGGGAGATCGAGATGATCACGGGCGAATCGTAACGAGAACGGAGCGCGTCGTACCCGAAAAGGTTTAATAATCGCGCCAACTGATCGGATTCCACGAATTCGATGTCGACGTCACGGTGCCTCTTCCTTTGTGCCGGCCTGTCGGTGCCTTGTGACGTGGATCGCGTTATCGGCGATGACGGGCCGCTTTAATAGAGATTGACGGACTGGCTTTAATTAACGTCAGCGTGAAATCCAGCATAAAGAAATCTTCGCTTCGCCGACTGCCTCGCGAGAACGGAGCCCGAATGCATGTATAAAAAAAAAAAAATCAAAGCGCGTCGCTGTGAGAGGCTCATCCGTTTCTCGGTCCGATAATTTATCGCCGTTGATTCGCCACGATAATCTATTGATTCAGCTCGAAAGGACGTCGAGCGGTTGTCGCTGTCGCGAAATTATCAGATTCACAATCCGGACCGTTTACAAAGAAATATTTACCGATCTGGAAGCGAAATCCGCCTTTAGCGTGCCTGCGAATCTACTTTGTATAATAATATAGTAGGCAAATGTTGAGGCTGTAATTATAAGCTTGATGAAGCGTCCTCTTTTTTTTTTTTCTCCGACAGAATGAAGCTGTGGTGGAGTTTGGCTCTCGTGGCCGTCGCCCTGTTGATGATTCTTACGACCGCGCGAGCGGAAGCTGATCTGTGGGAGGAGGATGACAAGGAGGTGCTTGTGCGGACAGTGCGCGGTACTAAGGAACGAAGTGAGTGCTTCTGTCTGTAATTAATCCGTTACCCCCTTCCACGATCGTGACGTTATTTTATTGAGCGGTCGCGAATATAGACCGTCTATATATATATATAACACACGTATATAAACGGCGTAATTAGAAGTCGTTCCCTATCGACCTTAAAAGTCCCTCTTTGCCTCCCTTTCTCTTTCTCTATTCACTTGATCGACGTTACGTCCAATTGTTTCTATTGACGTTTCGCGTCTGCTGACGCAGCATCCGGCAGCTCCTCGTCGTGCAGATACGTAAAGGGTCAATGGTCGGAATGCGACTCGAATACCAACACGCGGTCGCGCACTCTGAGCCTCAAGAAGGGCGACAAGTCCTGCGAGCAGACCAAGACTATACAGAAGAAATGCAAGAAAGGTGAGTCCGCGATTAACGCCCTCAGGTAACGTAGTCACGGGAAACGTATTCGGTGACGCATATGTTTTCTAATTCGATCGTTGACCGTAGCATGTCGATACGAGAAAGGCACGTGGAGTGGATGCGTGAATCAGATGATGACGAGAATCGATAATCTGAAAGCGAACAGCGATACATCCTGCGAGAAGACGCGACGGTTGACCAAGAGGTGTAAACCGGAGACCAACACCAAGAAATCTGCCAAAGGTAAAGGTTTCTCTCGTTCGGTCGGTTGACTTGTGGCAGCCTGCGCGGGGTGTGAGAAAAATTTAAGCAACAAACGCGAGCCCTCGTTTGTTTTTTTGTTTCCAGGTGAACGATCGAACAAGAAATCGGGCAAGCAGTAATTATCTGCCGATCTCCAATCACATTTCTTCTAATCGGGCAACGAAAGCGCACTCTCATCTCTACGACCCCCTACCTTCTCTCGACCCCTTTTCCTATCTCCAATTAATTGCGAGGCAGAGCACAAATTTGGATCGATTGTCGATCGAAGCGTTTATCACGTATACTGCCTAGGAGTCATTTGCATTTTGGATGCAGCAACGCGTGCCGCGTAACTGCAGAACCGTTTTCAAGGTGCGCTGCCGTCGATTAATTACTGTTAATAATTATGGGATAGTGCATACGTTTCGGTGATCACATTTGTTCTCGGCAGTAACTCGGTTATTAACCCTTCTGGAATATCCTTGCCATTATCGCAATAATTCACGTCAGGTGTACAATTGCGCGCAAATTTTGGTTTAAATGTTTCAGCAATTTCGAGTAAACATAGCAGATTGGTTATACCTGATAAATCCAAGTTTATATGAAAGGTTTCATGTTCGTAAATATACACCTGACGAAGAGACTCTTCTATCTAACCCATTGACATAATTTGCGACGAGTTCCTCTGTAGAGGAGTTATTGATCGCGTAAAGGTATTCTATAAATGGACGTTGGCGAGATCTTGGAGGGTTAAGCCGCGCAATCAACCGGAGAATCGATTGGGAACCGATACGTAACACGTTCGAGATGACGAAAGCTAAACACGGCCGATCGTTCGGATGCACAGTGGTGCGGTTTGTGTATTGAATTTTCGCGAATTTGTGACATCCGCATTTTTTCTCGGCGCGAAATTTTTTTCATGAATTTCGAATTCAGATATCTAGATCCGCGAGGATTCAGGAATCTCTCAGTGTACTCCTGCAAAAATCTGCACCACTGGTTGTCCGATTAACGAGCGCACACATCGTAGAGCTCCCCGACTAGAAGCAGCCGCCACTTCGGAGGTTCGCAGAGGATAAGATCATTCGCCAAAGTTGTTCTCTCGTCTTCCCGCAGCGATATTATATTATTATTAATATCATTGTTTATCACACAAGAAGCAGCGATCCCCATTTGGCTTAGCTGCTGCTCCACTTAAAATCATGTACAATATTTGTCATACTAAACAGCTTCCATTCGATTGTCACATAAATATACAATATTCGGTGTTCAAAGTAACTGTGTCCTGTATCATGTAACATGCGCGAGATATTCCGACAATTATTACGCCGTCGCGAAGGTTCGTCTGTTTAAACAAGGCTTGCTCGCGTGCCAAGAAGCTAATGGCATTCGTTCGCCCCATGTGGCGTCCTCAAAAACGGTCACGTCAAATCAAAAATTACGAAATCAAAATAAACGATCAAAAGAAACGCATCAAAATAACATTTGTCGAGAAAGAACGAAAATGAAAAATGCAAAAATATACTAATATATATTTAGCACAGAATGTTCGCGCGAGCCTAATGAATTTCTCTGGAATCCTCCGCGCCCCCCTCTCGGCAGGACGTTGTCACTTCCGATGTTAATATTCGCAGTTAACGTTATAATAATAATGTATCAAGTGATAACTGGCAAATATGGAAACTCGCCAATGAGCATGAAAATCAAACTGAAATAACTCGTCGTCTCATCAAGCATGCACGCTCGCGCGTGCAAGAAAGAGAGAAAAAGAGAGATAGATCACTGGATATCTTTTCGACGTCACAAAAAAAAATCAAATCCCTCGTCCCTGCATACAAGATTGTAATTCGTTTCTAAGTCTAGATGTATAACCGGAGGGCTCGTCGGTGAGAGAAAATTAAGCTGTTTGCGCGTTTGGTACTGAACGCGGGTGCGACCCACGACGTACGGACGTGTCTCGCAAGAAAGCATAGGAGTGGGTGAGACCCGGGGAGAGAATATTTTTCACATACAGTAATATTTTCAAGGTGTCTCTTCCTCATCTCCATCCAGATCTTCGATACGCGACGGAGGCTCAGGGGTCCTTCAGCTCCGAAAGTCAGACGAACGTCGCGATCGTCGACGAGTTCTTCCACGTGTCGGATTCAGAGGACCTCTCCAGGAGTTCTCTAATCTAAGATCCTGTGGACGTCGTACGCGCGGAATCGCGCGCGCGTCATCATCAAGCGCCTAGTTCTAGCTCCCGTATTACAGCATATCATCATTACGCGTGAAGCGAATCTTATCGATAAACTAGGATAGCGTTATCTCCGTTTTATGGGCTCTTCGCTAATTACTGTCCCCATTGATCCTCCAACCGGTGACCTCGGCTCCGCCGGACATTCGCTCCCTCCTCCTCCTGCCCCTCCCCGAGTTGCCAGGGTCGAAGCTGTGTTCCGCACCGAGACCAGTTCGTAACCAGTTGAAAACACGCCACAGAAGTGGACTCGTTATGTGCCGGTTGAAAGCATTAAATGTGTCTCCCATGAACGTTACATCTATTGTATAATGCGTGCTAATTACATTGCGCGAGCCGCGGAGATCACTCGCGCGACTCCTTTCGAAAGGGAGAGATCCTTCGGTGTCCAAGACATTCATTCCAGAAACGCGCGATCGCGTACTATACTTTTTACGAAATGCGCAAGTTTGCATGCCTCTTAGTTTTCGTAGGGATCTTGCGCTCTTAACGATCGTACAGGATTGCGCAATTCTGAAGCATTCGAATGCGTCATGCAGTTATCTCGGCAATGTAGAACAGATGTAACGAGTCTCGTGCTTGACTTCTCTGTGTGGAGCTCGCAGGAAGCTCTCCATGTTTTAATCGCATTGTAACATAGCATGATAGAAAGATACATCAGTAAACCTAGAGACTAATTTTTCAGATTCTTCGATAAAACTACACAGGATGTTCCTGGGAGAGTGCGTACGTTAATAGCAAGTGTCCCGTGTTTCCTTGAAGAAATTTCAAAGCGGATTTCTTCCCGACCTATCAAAGTTTATAACGAGTCGTGAATTGAATTCTGCACACGCGGTGTCTAGCTGCGCTCGCGAATCCCGAGACTGTCGGGGAAAGGTCACCAGTACATTTTTAATTTCCGCCTTTAATTAGTTCTGCTCTGAAAAATCCCTCTCGATATTTCTTCCGGAACAGTCTCTTGCTATCTGCGTGTACTGCGTCTCCCTTTTGGAACAAGAATCATAGATATTCTAGATATTATTATAATAAGAGAATCGTTCAAAACTTTATTCGTTAGAATTAAAATAATTAGAGGCATACGAATCGCCGTTCAATTACGGACCGTTGAGTTTTATAATCGTCGATCTTGTTGAATGGTTTAATCTCGTTAGTGCAACTATAGAAATTGTAATAGGCTGCTTTGACCATTTTCATTGGTACGACAGATCGCCAAAAATTTTCTACGCATTTCGTTAAGATTAAACAAATTCGATTGTACATTTTCCAAAGACGTGAATTTGTTATACGGATCGGCAACTGATTCCCAACGATTTAGACGAATGATTGTTAAAGGTATTTGTATAAATCGCTGATCGTGCGGTTGCCTCATTACGAACAATTTCGTCGTTCAGATCGTATAGCTTAGGATAGCTCCTGAATTTTGGATGTACTCGTAGCTCGGTGAAATCGGTGATTTTCTTTACGAACTACTATAAAAATTGTATAATGCATCTACTTACTTATTGAAGTAATTGTGTAACCATTACACATGTAACAAAAATCCAATGTTGTCAATAAAAGTAAAATATTATATATACAAGAGTGATGTGGTCCATTCTAATTGCATTGACCGTGATTCGCGCCCCTAATTTCGTTAAGTGATTTGGAGGTAGAGATTTTCATATGACATATATTTTATTCATAAAACGTATCGATACAAAAATTACAAAAGTGCTCGATTATCGATATCATAGAAAATTACTTCGAACAAGAGTATATTTAATAATATCAAAAATGGACGGACAAAATTTCCTTTCAATGATATCTTGTCGTAAATTAATTCCATTTTATAAAAGCTTCTTGTAAATTCGATTTTATAAAAGCTCCTAGAAATTGCATTAATTAAAAAAAAAAACATGCACGTGTGTATTAATAAAAAATATATTAGTACGAAATATATAGTAAATGGACGGAATATCAGATCATTCAACTTATACGATCAGTATTTGTGTCTATGCAATATTGCATCGATATACGAGATGTGTCCCAAAAAGAGCAATTATAAATAGTTTTGAAAATTACTTACATTCGACTTACGTTAGCAAAAATACTAATTGGTAGTTTCATTTATACATTTTGGAATGGAAAAAAAAATGTACGAACTATGGATACAATATTTTTGGGACAGTCCTATCTGTTCTCATGCACTGGAAACGGATAGCTTTCTGGAATACGCTTTGCCCTGCCATTCTTGATCGGATGGCAACGGCTCATGTCGTAATTTGCAGAGACGTGTGCCGTATCTCAGCATCACGATTATAATGCAAACTACGAAGAGAGTCAGGCAGGCCGTGGCAGGCCAGAAAACGTGCAAGCCCATAATGAGGAATTGTTTCTATGCTGCCTGAGATTATCGCCTATTTGCAACTAGTGTTGCGTGCAATTGTAAAATAACTCTGAAACAGCTTGCAGAACAAGTCGCTACGGTGTTTCAATCACTTCTTTTGATTATATAAATGTCACGTAAAAAAAATTAAAATAAAAAATTATTCTTAATGTACGTAAAAGCAGGGCAATGTGCCTACGAAAACAATGTTGGTAATGAGAGTTTCAGCATACAGTAGTCAAAAGTTGAAGGCTTCACAATGCTATTAACTGTGAGTGCAAAGGGCTAATTAAACTCTATTGGGCTCAATTAAACTTGTGACTTTGAACGTATGATCCTTAAGCGTGGGTGTTACTACCACTGTTTTCCAACACTGCTTGCTAGTCGTTGCTGTCAGCCTACTTTTCAGATCTCACTCTCGCGCTTTTGCATCTCCATGTACTCCTGCGGCTGCGGCGTGGTACGCTGAGACTCCGTATCGTTATACTGAACAACCTCGTGCCTCACTTGAGGATACTTGATGGCAACGGACTCTAACTCGCTCAGGTCAAGCGGCGGGGTTTTGTGTGGCAATACAGTCCATAGAGGCTGGATCCACCTATTGCCTAAATCCCAATAGGATAATATGCTATTAAAAAATAAGAGAAACTGTATCAGTCGCGCGCGATCGCAACAAGCTATGCGATGACTCTTAGGCACAAAACGGAGAGGACATTGCACTCACCTGTGTGGCGATTCTGCCAATATTCACGGTGCCGCGAGCACCAGCAGAACACAATATTCAGGATGAAGAGAAATCCGCCTAGAACGGAGCAGAAGGCGATTGTGACATAGAACGGTGTAAAGTCGCCGTATTCGTGCTCCTTGAAATACGGATTCTTCAAGTACTCCTCGCGCTCGTCTAGAATGGACATGTCACAACGTTAACGGCTTCGTCACTCGCTTACTTTCTGAAAGAAAAAAAAGAAAGAAACAGGAAGGCCCTGTTAGTGCGATGAGAATGTCGCGAGGCTATCAGGCGTGGCTTGGCGTGGCGTGGCATGGCGTGCCACATAGGATCGTGTGTGTATGTACACTAAGTTCGTGTGCATCGATTGATGAATCGGCGGCTATCGTTGTCTTTACCGCGACACGCACGAGTACGCGCGGGCAGGTGAAAACAGATATAGGTCACGAAAAGCGAACGCGCGTACGTGCATACGTACGTATGCGCGGATTCAACGGTAATCACGCGCGTGCTATATATATATATATATATATATATACACGGCTCACACGTACCTGAATGGAGTTTCTTTTTTCTTCTTTCCTTTCTTCGCGTCGTCGATGCCAGTTTCCTTCGGCGACGTAGCGGTACCGCGAAAGATGGGCGACAAAAGCAGCAAGTCGAGCCGCGTACGCATCGAACGTACTCTGGAATGTTTGAACGGCGTTAGATCACTCGTATTGGGCGGGGCATCCCGTGCAGTGGGGGACGAATTACTTGTGACTTGCGTACTACTTCGTTCACGTAATCGAGTCGGTAAGTTCGAGATCGACTATACCGACCGAGGCGGCGAGTAGAAAAAAAAAAATATAGCGGCCGGCAATCGAGATGAAGCGTATTTTCGTCAGGCTTGGGTAGTAACTAGTTAAAAAGTTAAAAGTTACACAAAAAGTTAAAAAGTTAATAACTTTTAACTTAATTTAGTTAATTTTAAATGCTTTAATTTTTAATTTTAATTAGTTATTTTTAAACATTAACTTATTAATTTTTTCTACGTTAATTTTTTTTATTTGTATGATTATAACACATCGGTAGCACATCCTCAGCACATGTAGAACGAATATTTAGTGAGGGTGGTTTTACTATTGGTATGAATATTGGTTGATGACTTACAAGGAAAATTAACTGATCATTTTGAAATAATGCTCTTATTAA